>SMDT01003033.1:0-306268 GCA_005392925.1 Aquilaria sinensis | reverse complement strand
TTCTCTCATCTGTGGATGTAGGCTGGTTAAGAGTCAAACTACATTATATTCGTTTATGCTTGTTTTGATTATGTTTGTTATTCTGCTTGATTAGAGAATTTTTCCCAACAAGTGGTATCAAAGCCTACAGTTTGGTCCTGGCATGGTGGAGTTTGTGATGCATTTTTGGTATGTTGGAGCTTGTGGTATGTTCATAGTGTGATGGAGTGTATAGTTTGATGTTGGGCGTGATAGAGCATTTGGATTGTTAGTGGAGCCCTAGGAAATCGTCCTATGGATACTTAACAATGGTTGCGACATGGTAATGACAACTCGGTACAAGTTTGAAGATTGAAGATTTTGTTCGAGTGTATTGATGTTTGTGATTTTGATGTTTATGATGTTAATGGTCATTTTCGATCATTGTTGTCTTCGTGTCATGGCAATATTTGTTGTTCATAGTCATAGTCATTTGTTAGTGATTGTTGTCTGATGTGCTCGTGTTTGGGAGGATTTGAGCAAAGGTGAAGATTGTTGGGTGTGTTGGCTCAAATCCAAGAAGCTTAAGAATTTTAGTTTATTTAGGATTGAGTTTATGTTTTTGTTTTGGTTTTGGTTTTAGTTTTCTTATTTGTTTAGGATTTGGTTTTCTCATTTTGATGTGGTTTAGGTTTGTGTGTGGCCTATAAAAGAATTTGTTGTGTTAGAGTTTTGAGTATAAGAGAAAAACCAATGGGGTGGAGAGGTAAGATATAAGAATTTCAGAATGGATGGAAGGACCCAGAGGCCGGAAATGGCTAGGATGAGAAGCCTTTTACAATTTTTATATCTTGTAATTTTGTTTGTGTAAGATATTAAGGTTATCAGTGGTGTGTAGGGTATCCATAGGCTAACGTGAGCACTAAGGGCATATCTCTATTGTAATTTCTATATTTTGTTCGAGTGGATTTCTTTTCATTCGTGGATGTAGGTTAGCTAAAAGTCAAATCATATTAAATTTGTTTGTGCTTGTTTGATTGTGTTTGTTATTCTGTTGCACATGACTGGTGATTAGAGAATTTTTCCCAACACCCTTCTCCATTAAAAACTCTCTCATTGGGCTACCATTTACTAATACAAAAATTGTTGCTGATGTCAAGTAACCTATGATCCATCCTATTTTACATTGTTAAATAGAAATTCCTAATTTACATTGTCGAAAGCTTTGGCAAAATCCACTTTGAATAATCCAACCTTTATCTTTTTATGCTTTGTGAAGTGCACATGCTCATTTGCCATAAGAATGCCATCTAGGATTTGCCTTCTTTGCACAAAGGTGGATTGGGTTTTGCTGATAACCAGGTGCAACTTTTTCCTTAGTCTGATGGCTAGGATTTTTGCAATTATTTTGTACATGGCCCTAATTAAACTAATAGGTTTGTAATCATTCCAACCTGTTGGATTTGACCCATTTGGCAAAAGTGTTATAAAAGATGTGTTGCTACCTTTTGGAAATTTCCCTGTCAATTTAAACTCTTTCACGAAATTGCAAATGTCATGTTTTAGAGTGCTGTAGCGACTTTTGATGAATTTGAAATTGTAGCCATCTAGTCCTGGTGACTTCAGGCTTTTACATTCCCACACGGCTCCTTTGATTTCCTCTTCCCTAATACGAATTTCAAGTTCTACTACATTAATATTATTAAGCCTTTTAAGTCTATTTAAAGTGATGGTTGACCTGACCCGCCTTTTCTCCTTAAATTTGATTCTGAAGAATAAAAAAGCCTATTTTTTTACATCGTCAGGATGCTCAAACCATGTGCCATTCACATAAATTCCTTTCAAACAAGTCTTCCTCAATTTGCAGGACTTTAAACAATGAAAGAAGCTCGAGTTTTCATCCCCCCTTTTTATCCATTTCTCTTTAGATTTTTGTTTCAAGAAAGATTCTTTGGCTTTTGTAAGCTCTTAGAACTTTCTCAAACAACGTGACCATTCTAAATGTTCAATTTCAAAGAACAATTTTTTTTTCCAAAATATGATCTCATTCTTGTAGCTTCTGTTTCAAGTTCAATTTTGCATTTACAGCCCTAAAAACATTCTTATTCCATTCTTTTAGCTTGACTTTCAGTATTTTCAATTTTTCTTTTAACACATAGTCAATTAGTCACTGCCTCCTTTTACTTACGATAGATTCCACTTCTTGTTAACAAAAGCATGAAAATCATTATGAGCAAACCAAGCATTGAAGACTTTGAAAGGTGTAGGACCACAGTCCACATTTAATTGCTTCAATAAAATGGGACAATGGTTTGAAAGATTCTTTTCCAACCCAACCAAGCATAATCATGGCCATAACTACAAAAAGTCTTCTGATACAATAGCTCTTTTGATCTTGCTCATTTTCATACCTTTAAAGTTAAACCATGTAAATCTTCTAGCTCCTAAAGGCAAATCGATGCCTTGAGACTTGACCAAGAAATCCTTTAAAGTCTCCACTTCAAGGATATTATCGGCATAGCCTTTTCTTTAATTGAGAAAAGACACTTAGTTAAAGTCTCCTAAGCAACACCACAGTCCATCAAAGTTATTAACTATCAACAGTAGATTATTCTACAATTCATTTTTCTGTGCAAAACTTTGCGAAGGGTAAATGTTGATAATCATTATAGGTGAAGTTGAATCCTTCCAGTGTCAAACCACTCCCAACATACCTTCACAACTAAAGAAATCTTGCTTTGAGAAACGATCTTGATTCTAGATGTATAGCATACCTCTCAATAAGCCATTTGCATTCTTTTTAACATAATCGAAACTATCCTTATTCCACAAAGCTCTGATCGAAAAACACAGAAGGTCATGAGTTTTAGTTTCCTGAAGAAGCAAAAAATCTACTTAATTTTTTTGGAGTAATTCCCTGATTTGAGATTTCATCCCTTTTCTTCCTAAACCCTTGACTTTTACGCTAAGCATCCTCATTGAGGCTGACATTACACCTATCCTGACAATGGTTGATTTCTTTGCTATTGTTCCCTAGTCCACATAGTGCTTGAAACTCTTGAACATCTCTATTTAGATATGAATCCCTATCTGTCGTCCTAACTCAACTGTCTTCTGTATTTCGATTTGTCATAATTTTTTACGTTGCTTGCCTTTATGGACTCTGCTTTAACTTTGTTTAGAATCATAATGTTTCTAGAAGCAATAGAGTTGTTTGAAATCACTCATTCTGAAGGTAAATAAAAAATATCCCCAGTGCATAGAAGCGTGTTCTGGTGAAAGGCAAATTCTTTTCTAAGAACCTTTTTTTCCGAAAGCTCAACAAGCCAGGACATGCTAATCTATTTTAGCCTAAGCATTAACTAATTAATGGACTTGATCTATTTTGAGCTTTTTTTAAGGGACATTTCAGGCTTAGCCTAACCAAGTCAATATAGGAATGAATCATTTCTTTGCCTTCAGGTTAACGAATCTCCACCTCGGAAATATGTGCACTTGAATTGTTTTAATTTTCCAAGAGCTGACTATTTGCTTCCTCAATTTACTCATCGTTAACCAAGTTTATTAACTTGGTTTTTGAAATCAAATTTCCACCATTACCGCCATTTTCCAGATCATTAGAACCTTTTGCCAAGTCATCGACACATAGGCTAGACACACCATGTCAAGCTGAAAAAATTTAGATTCTAGATTTATAATTATTTTAAAAAACACATTTGATGTATCATTTTTTTGATGAAATTTGGTCTCTATTTCCATGCTGGACAATGATGGCGATACTTTTGAGGTTAAAGATGGTTTTATTAAATTACTCTTTGAATCAAATCATGTTGGTAGTTTTTCTTTGTCCTCTAGCCTATATAGATTGTGTTTGACTTCAAATGATATCTATGTTATCTTATATAATGTTCAGAATTTTTTTTCCAAAATGTCTCTTATAAAGGAAAAAACTTCCATGTTTTGGCATAAAAGGCTTAGCTTCAGTTATCTAGAAACATGTATTGATTATTATAGAGGTAAGTTGACCAAGATTGAGAAAAAGAGAGCTACACGTAGCTTAGACCTCTTAGAAGTGATTCACATTAACATAAGTGGACCATACTCATACACAACTTGTAACTTTAAATATTTCATCACTTTTATTAATGACTATTTCCATTACGGTTACTTGTACTTGATTAAGGAAAGGTTTGAAACTCTTGATAAATTCAGGATTTTCAAGAATGAAGTCAAGAAATAGTTGAAAAAATTTATTAGGATTGTAAGATCTAACTAAAAAGGTGAGCATTATGGAAAACATAGGGATAGTGGATAAATTAAGGGCCTGTTTGCTAGATATTTAAAAAATTGTGAAATAGTGGCTTAGTTTACCATGCGAGAGAATCCAGAACAAAATGATGCGGCCGAAAGACAGGATTGCACCTTGGAGGACATGATGAGTAGCATTCAAAGTAGGACAAATATGCTTGATTTTCTCTAGGGTAAGGCTATTAAGGCGGCCTTGTATATCTTCAATCGAGTACATAGTAAATCAGTGCAAGAGATGCCTTTTGAGTTGTGGACTGCTAGAAAACCCAAATTGAACCATTTTTTAGTTTAGGGTTGTCCTGCTAAAGTATAATTATATGATCCCATAGAAAATAAATTGTAAAATCATTCTACTCGTTACTATTTTAGCAGTTATCTTGAATATTCTAAAGGGTATAGATTCTATAGTAGAAGTAGAGGAATCATAAACAGCTAAGTTTATGAAGCACGATGTGTCCAATGAAATTGATCATTTTAAGACCATAGAGAATGATGTACAAGCTAGTATCATCTATGTTCCTCTACCTATACAGTAAGAGACCGTGGATAATTTACTTATGATTTGCTCTAATGGAACAAAAAACTTTACAACCACTAATTGAAGAGGTTCTTCCGGCACAAGATGCAATAGTAGAGGTTCCACTTAGACGGTCTACTAGAAAGAGGAAGTATACTATACCTTATGATTATATAATCTATTTCGGTGAGAGTGATTATAACATTGAGCATTTAATCAATCTAGTAACTTTTCAAAGGTTGTTTCTAGTCCTCAAAAAGATCTATGGAAGGATGCAATGAGAGATGAGATGCAAATTATACAATACAATCAACTGTAGGAGCTTTGTTGAGCTACCTGAAGGCTAAAAATCCATTGGTAATAAATAGGTATATAAGATTAAATAGGATCCTAGTGGAAATATTGAGAGGTTTAAATTCAGGCCGGTTCTGAAAGGTATACTTAGTCGATTTGTTTTCTTCTATGTCCTCTAAAGACTCGTTTTAAGTCATTATGACACTTGTAGCTTATTAGGATTTAGAGTTACACCATATGAACATTAAAATCACCTTTTTAAATGGTAACCTGAAAGAAGAAGTCTATATGGAATAGTCTGAAGATTTTAAAGTAGCTGGTAAATATCATATGGTATGTAGGCTATTAAAATCTATTTATGGTCTAAAGCAAGATTCCTTTCAGTGGTACCTAAAGGTTGATGAGGGTAATTAATTCATTTGGTTTTGTGGAAAACCCAGTTGATAGATGCATATATCACAAAGTTAGTAAGAGCAAAATTATCTTTCTGGTCCTTTATGTAAATGATATTTTGTTCGCAACAAATGACCTAGGCATGCTACATGAGATTAAGTAGTTTTTGTTAAGGCAATTTGACATGAAGGATCTTGTGTAGCATCTTTTGTTCTTAGAATTGAAATCCATAAGGACGGATCTTGGAACTTGTTGGGTCTTTCTTAAAGGGCATACATTGAACGCATATTGAACTGATTCAATATGTAAGATTGTAAACCTTGGAATATGCTAATTGCTAAGGATGAAAACTTATGCTTGACACACTGTCCTAAGAATGACTATAAGAGAGAATCCATAAGAGATGTGATATATACTAGGGTTATTAGGAGCCTAATCTATAGTCAGGCGCGCACTAAACCGCACTTCGCATTTGCAGTAAGTCTTCTAGAAGATACTTGTCAAATCCTGGACGTGACCATTGGATTGTTGTAAAGAAAGCCATGAGATATTTAAAGGGAACCAAAGACTACATCTTGACTTGTAAAAGGCTTGAGAATCTTAAGTTAGTTGGTTATACATATTTTGACTATATTGGCTGCAAAGATGATGAAAAGTCTACATCAGGGTATATTTTCATATCAACAACATAAGTGGTGTAGTTTCATGAAAAAGTGTCAAACAGGCACCTGTGACCTTTTTTTCCATGTATGTTGAGTACATAAGGTGTTTTGGTGCTTTCACACAAGCCGCATGGCTGCAGAATCTCATCACTTAGATGTCTATTGTGGATTCCATTGTTAAGCGCATTCAATTATAGTGTAATAATCTTTGTAGCAGTGCTGTTTTGCAAGAATAATAAAATTATTTTTTGGGCTAAGTGTTTGGAAGTTAAATATTTGACTATTAATGAGCAAGTAAAAAAAAGGGATGTTGTGATAGAGTGCACTGGAACTGAGTATATGATTGTTTATCCTCTGTCCAAGGGACATTGCACTAAAGATTTAAGGGGCCATGTTACTAATATAGGATTAGTAGAGTCCTTTGATGCACTTGATTAGTAGGAGTTATATGTAGTTGCTCTATTAGTTTGTTTTGAGTACGCATTTTGTTTGTGTATTTTTGAAGACATTTTATAGTGAATGATGTTTTTTAGCCATAAAGTTTCTTTGTTATGAAATGTTATAAAGTATTTAGATAAGTGTTAATCTTAAGCAAAGGTTTGGGGCATCATTATTTGTGGCCTTGTGTTTGTATGTCTTATGTGACACATAAAGGATTATCTTGAAATGCATAAAATTATAAAGACACACAAAATGATGAGCAATGAAGGATTTCTTAGGCGTGCCTATGTTGCTTAAAGAGAGAAATCAAAGAGATCGACAATTGAACAACAATACAATTAAATCATAGTATTAAGGTTGTTGTCACTTGCTACACTTCCACATCATATTCATATTGGTACGGTATATTAATGAGTGTGAGCATAAAAGTTCCTGTATTGTTGAGTAATGCAACTACCGACATGATCTATCTTTGAGAGCCTTATTGGACAAAATGGTATCTGGAGTTGTTTCATGACTAATTGTTTTTTAAATAGTACATGCATAAAATTTTTCAATTGTTTTAATCCGACAAAATTGATTTGTTTTCAAAATAATTAACAATTAATATACCCAAGTGGGAGAATGTTGGAATTTTCTCATAGGTGAGAAATATTATTTTTATGTGTTTTTATTTAATCGGATTAAGAATTGAAATTAGTCAAGTAAAATATACAAAGCCCATATGGTAATTAATCTAAAAATGGGCTAGTGACTCCAATTATAATGACAAATGTGGGTTTATTAAAGTGTTGGTCAATAGAGTCCATGTGGCTAATAATTGGTAGACCTATAAACTTCTATATAAATAAAAATGCTAGGTCCCTCCCTCACCCAAGTTATTAGGGCAAAAATTTTCTACCCATTATAAGAGCCGTCAACTAAAATAAGGGCGAAGACCTATTTATTCATCAATTTGGTTTCCCTTGCATTTATTGATGAGACCTAAATTAGGTCAAGTGTTTTATTTGTTTCAATCTAATTTGTGTGGTCTATACTCTCATATATAATTTTGGTAAGTTAGAAAAATTAACAAAGACATAATAACACAAATCTAAGATACAATTACTTTTCAGATTGGTTCCAAATGAAATTGGAACCAATCCCAAATTAATGTATTTTTCAGTAGTGAAATCAATTCTACAATTATATTTATTTTTTTTACCCAAATTAACTCACCACAAACCATCCAAAATTGCAATTGCTTTCTTCTGAATCCAATGTCACCATTCATAAGACACCAGTTTTTAACTTTTAGTGTCTTCTTGAGAAGGCAGAGCAGAGGCCAATATTAATTTCGTCAAGTTGCACACAAAAATAGAAACCGGAAAAGAATGAAACAGGGGGCAACAGTTCTGCTGTGCGGAAGCCCAAAAAGAAGAGAAAGACCCATTTATAAGACACTGAAAACGCAGGATGCCAAATCACTGTCAGACGTATCATTATACGGCTGTGGTACAACAAGTTGCATAAAATTATTAAAAATCCTGAATCACTCACTGACATATCAAATCCTTGGGGAAAACAAAACTATATGAAATATTTGATATTTGTATTTTAAGCTCAATTTCTTTTACGACTCTACGATTTAAAAAAAGCGTAAATTACAAAAGCCCCCTGTAGTTTTATCTAACCTATACTTTACCCCTCTATTTTAAAAAATTTACACTTTACCGCTATATCTTTTATAGTGTCCGACAACAACTTTTGAAACCCTAAATTAAACTATCTAATAATTATGTTTCAAATTTCAAGATTTTTGATATTTTTTTCATAGTTAACTGACATTTAAAAAATACTGATATGCATTTATAGGACAAAAAATTTATTTATAGAAAGGAAAAACTAATAATTTAAAATATCTATTAACTATAAAAAAATATTAAATTGAAATTATTGGAATATAACTATTGTACAATTTATATTACAGTTTGAAAAGTTGTTATCAGATAGTATAAAAGAAATGAGGGGTAAAGTGTAGGTTTTTAAAAATAAAAGGGATAAACTACATGATAAAGTAAACTTCAGGGGGTAATTAGAACTTTCCCTTAAAAAAATCCTTTCAAAAGATGAAGATAGGCAGCTATAGTTTTCAGCAACTTTCACTTGAAACAAAAACAGGGAGGACCAAAATCGTAATAGCCCCAAATTTCGTTTAATCATATTTGTACGTTCGGGCCAAAGGCCCAGAACAAAATTCTGTTCGTTTAACAGTAGAAAACAATTTGTTTTGGTGAATAATATCCAGGGTATTGTGCAGAGGAAAGTTGTGTGCTAGATAAAAGAGACTTTAAGTAAAAAATTCTCACTTTCTTAAATTCAAATCAGTAAAAGATATTTATTAGGTAGCCTTAAAAAATTGAACTAAGATAAATCAATTTAACCCAAAATAACTTATTTTTCATTTTTACATTATGTTTATTTGGAATCCAATTTCATTTAAAAAAAATATTATGTAGATGTAATAATCTATTTGAAAGTAATTTTTATGATATTATTAAATTTTTATGATATTATTAAATTTTTTTGAATTTTTCTAATGCCTAAAACTAGAAAAAAAAATAAAAATTTAGCCTGAAACCAATTTCATTTGAAAGATAATATTATTTAGGTGTAATAATTTATTGATTGCAAAATTTTTTTATGATACTATTAATTTTTTTATGAAATTTTATTTTTTTAGTAATTAAAAAAATAATATAAAAAATTAATAAGTATTATAAAAAATTTTATTTTAAATGAATTATTACACCTAACATAATATTAGTTTCAAATAAAATTAGCTCCACATGTAAAAATTGTAAAAATAAAACTAAGTCTTTTTAAATTAAGTTGACTTAATTTAAAATGAATTAACTCTTAGTAAGATTATAAAAATTTTATTTTCAATAAACTATTGTACCTACATAATATTGACTTTTAAATAAAATTAGCTCCATTTAAAAAATATGAAAATAAAAATAAGTCATTTTGGATTAAATTGACTTAAGTTAAAATGAATTAAGTCTTAGATTTGGATTCAACTACATCAAGAAGTTTAATTTAATGAATAGGATTCAAGAGAGCAAGTAGATACACTACAACAAAACTCATTTATAGCAACCGATATTTTGGTGGCCAAACAGTTGCTAAACTCACTTTAGGCGATCGAAAGAGTCCATGGCTAAATGGTCGTTCAAACCCTGGTCTGTAGGGAGTGGCCATCGTCTGGCGACCGAATAAAAAATCAGGGGATGGTGACTATCTTGCAACCGAATCCAAAGTGAAATTAAAAATATATATATATTTTAGCTCCAAATTTAAATTTAAATTCAAATCATAAATTTAGCATCGATTTAATGAAATTTATTAATTAATTAAAATCTTTTAAAATTTATTCCACATTTTCAGAAGTCCTTCAAAGACTAGGAGATCTTCTGACACTAATAGCACAGTCGCACCAGAAGAGCTGCTGAAACCAAGGGAGGCCGATGGTCTCCACACCACAAACAACTACTTTCAAAAGTTCATAGCCAGAAAAGCAATCTAAAAGAAAAAAATATAAAAAGAAATAGTTAACAGGATTGAGCTTTAACTCAAGATATATAAAAATTGAAAAGAAATTTAGATGGTTCTTTAGGAAAAGTTAAAGATGAGGAAAATGTGAATCGAACCATGTAATCACTCTCGAGGCCCGCCATGGATGGCGGTCGAAAATCGCTCCAGTGAGGCCATCGCTAATGGATCTGCACTCCTTTCCACCTCGTGAACAATTTTCTCTAAAGGACCATACTTTGAAAACCAACATACAACCATAAAACACAAAAGAAACGGGTAAGACATTAAACTTTAATTCAAAATCTAGTAAAATATATATGGAATTTGAAAATAGCTTTTTGAGAAAAGTTAAAGAGAAGTAAAATAGGAATCAAACCATGTAAATAGCTCCTCGAGGCTACCATGGACGAGAGCTGGAGATCACTTGAGGCAGTGGCAGTTGACATTGGGTTTGGCTAGGGTTTGGGGAAGAGAAACGGTAGACAAAACGCCTAGGAGAAAAATAGAAGAACAAGTTGCGTTTACAACTTTATATAACTTATAGGCTTAACAAACAACCTTGGTCCCCAAACTTATTATCGTGTTACAAATTTACCTGATTCTATGTAGCGCATATTAGCTTAGTCCTTATAGTTCCAAAATGCTCATTTTAACTTAAAAAACTTATAATTAAGTCACTATCCGGCTTTTCACTCAGCGATAGTCTGGCGACCAAAATATGGGACCATAAAAAACGGTGGCTAAGACAATTGCCAAAAAGTTACTCCTGCTTTTTGCCACCGTTTGGGTGACCGACTTCCTAGCCACTATTTAAACGGTCACCATCCCCGGTTGCTATAACCTAAATTTGTTGTAGTGATATGCCTTAAAATTATATAGTACATTGGTATATATTGGTATCCTTCGGCGTTAACACTAAAAATTAGAGTTAGAGTTTAGAAAAAGTTATCTAAAAGTATCATTTAGCTTTTAACGTAAGCGATTTAATTTTCACCGTTAATAAATTATTTAAAATGCTAATGCTGGTATCAAAAAGCTCTTTCCAAAAAGGTCTTATTGCAATGGTTGAGATTATGTATGCAACCAAAATTGAATATGATGCACCAAACTTAAACGGAAGGAGGGATAGTGTTGTTATTCTAAGATAGAATACACAGGTTTCTCAATTTTGCACACCAATATATGTACTACTTTTCTACTGAAAAAAGAAAAAAAACTGACAAAAAAGAAATGCCATATATGTTATACACATTGAATCACAATGTTCAAAGAATAATGCTACTATTGCTGTAAAAGTTAGTACAAAAGTAATTCTACAATACACACACACACACATATACATATACATATACACACACATATATTAATACAGAATTTTTGAACATGGGACTTAATTATATTTAAATTGTTTAACAACTGGTAGATACTGAAATTTTTAATATTAGAATATTTAATAACGACGACTAAAATTGGAGAAATATATTCACTACTAACTTTTGGACCTTTTCCAACGGCATATTTACCAACGTGTAGAGCCGTTGGTAATTATTTCCAACATGCACGCGTTGGTAGTACAGGAACATTTTTTTTTTCAGGTTTTTTTTATTACCAACGGAGCAATGGTCACAACTGTTGGAAAAATTCCAACTTCCCTGCGTTGGTAGGTTTTTTTCTTTTAATTAAGGCTAAGCCATCGGTAAATGGTTTTTAAATTCATCTTCCTCCTTCTCCAGGTTCATTCGCGATTTGCAGGCGGGGTAGCTGGAGAGAGAAGCTTCGCTTCCACTGTGACGGAGGCCGTCGATTGCCGTCCAAAGTCCGGCCGTTTTGCGAAATTTTTGGCGTCATTTCGTAGATCAGGTCCTCCTCAGCACGAGTATATGTGTATTTTCTAGATATTTTCTAATTTTAGTTATATATGTGGGAAAAAATTGTGGAGGGATTTTGATGCAATATTGTTGACGTTTCAACTCTTATTTGAGGTTTCATAGCTTCTCATTGTTACATTCCGTAGCTTTTGAAGTTGGTAGAGGTACGTTTATAATTTTTTTTTGTTATCCGAATTTTTTTTTACTGAAAAAAATTGTATTTTTTTATTTATGTTGTAATTAAAATTTATGTATTATGAATGTGGTTCTAAATTTTTCTGGTTATTTTAGTTGGGTTTTTTCCATTTATTTTGTGTTAATTATTTTTTATTTATGGGTAATTTTATTGATGGAAAATGTGAAGATGAAATTTATTTATGGTATTTAATTATGTTGAAGATAGGTATTTTCAATTTCCATATAGATTTTTTATTTCATTTATTTTTTTCTACATTCTTTAGAGCGTAATTAGTTGAGTTAAGGTTTAGTTTGGGTGATTTAGTGTTTGGTAATAGTAATAATAATAAAATAATAATAATAATAATAATTATTATTATTATTATAAGATGTACCCAATAATATAAACATAATAACAGTAATAATAATTTTTTAAGCATAGTACATCGTAGTAGAAGTAAGTTAGAAAATTATAATAATGAAACTAAGTAATAATAATTACCTTAATCATAAGAACAATAAGAATGAGGAAAATAATAATGTAATAATACGATTAATAATAAGAATAATATGAAAAATCTAACAATAATAATAATAATAATAATGATAATGATTAGTATAATAATAATACAAAAACAAAATTATTTGTACCAAAGTTTTATAATAATAGTAATAGTTCTAATAATAGTCATAATAATATTACCCCCAAATAATAAAAAAAATAATAATAATGGTAATAATTATAATAATAATAATTCTAAAAATAATGATAATCTGATTAACAATTTTTTTTTAAAATACGCGTGGTGTTTGTACGTTTTTTTTTTCATTTGCAGAAATTTATTATATTACAAGAATATTAAGTTTTCCCCCCCTTTTTTTCAGCTCATCCCTGCATCTGTGAGCTTGAAGACGTACCCATTGTTTTTGCTCTCCGTTCGAAGTCGTTTGAGGTACGTTTCGCTTTTTTTTTCTTCCGAATTGAAAGCGGGATTTATGAATGGAAATTGTGTTTAATTATTAATATTGATAATAAAACTTATGTGTTGTCACTATGGTTTGAACATAGTTGTTGGTATTTGAATATGCAATTTATGTTAATTATTTCTTATCTGTGGATTTATTTTGTGATGGATTAGAGTGAATATGCAATTTTATTGTGCGTTGTATTTAATTATGTTAGAGGTACAAATTTTTAGTTTATGATATAGATTATTTTATGAAATCATTATTTGTATAATTTGATGCTAATAGGTTTAGTTATGGTTTAGTTGGAGTGATCAGCTGTAAATGGTTATATTATGTCATGGTGTAATAATAATAATAATAATAATAATAATAATATATAATATGTAATAATAATAATAATATCAAAATATCAAATAAGAGTAATAATAATAATTAATTAATATGTGTACCAGATGAGTAGTAGGAACTTATAAAATAATAGTAACGAACCTAAGTAATATTCATTAAGTATGAAATGTTCAATGTTATAACGTTAATACTAAGAACAATAAGAATGTTAATAATAGTAATGTAATAATACGTTTAATAATAACAATAATATTAAGAATATTAATATTAATATTAAAAATAATTTGATTGATGATGTTTATAATAATAATCATACTAAAACTAATTTTACTTATATGCATGGAACATCATAATAATTTTACCCTTATAAGCACGGCACAGTCATAACAATAATATTAGTAATAATATTATTGTAATAATAATTATAATAATAATAAGTATAATAATTATTATAATAACAATATTATTATTAATCAAACTTAAAAAATTACAAATACTAATTATACATAATAATTAAAATAATTATTGAAGCATGTACAATAATACCCATAGTAATTAAATTTCAGTAATAATAATACCCATAATAATAATTAATAATAATAATAATATAATATAATTATAATAATATAATATATATAATAATAATTATATTATTATTAATAAGGAATAAGATTTATACTTATAGTACTAATACATAATAATTAAATTAATTATAAAACAAAGTACATAATACCCATAGTACTTAATTTAATAATAATAATAATAATAGTAATAATAATAATAATCAATAATAATATGCATGGGACCGTCATATAATATAATAATATTAGTATTATTATTATTATTATTATTATTATTATATAAGAATAATATTTATACTACTTAAAGAAAGACAAATAGTACTAATACATAATAATTAAATTAATTATAAAACAAAGTACAATAATACCCATAGTACTTAAATTTAAGTAAATAATACATTACATGCCATAATAATAATAATGATAGTAATAATGTATGTAATAATTATAATAATAATTATTATTATTATTATTATTATTATTATTATTATTATTATTATTATTATTATTATTATTATTATTATTATTATTATCTAAATAATAATAACTTTGAGAATACTTAAAAAAATTACATATTGTAATTATGGAGAGCCATTACAATAATGATAGAACCAAGTACTGGGTTACCCATAGTACTTAAATTTGAGTAATAATAATACCCATAATAATACTGTTAGTAGTAATGTGTTTATATGCATGCATGCATATGTGGGAAGGGTACGCCTGATTATTAATAGTTTCGTGATTGTGTTCTTTGATGACAACATGACTCTTTTATACGAATAAGAACATATTTAGTTTGTAATGGAGTCGGGACGTAGTTGGATGTACAGTAACCATTTCTTGCCTGGCCGAACGGGGTACACACAAGAGTGGGAGGATGGGGGTGATGAACTTATATCATTTGTTATGTCTCATCCTGAAACAATGAGCGGGTTATGCATTCGCTGTCCTTGTCGGAAGTGTAAGAATTTGCGATTTCAACAGTGTGACGAGGTTAGAGTTCATTTGTACAAATGGGGGTTTAAGCCTTTTTACTTGAATTGGACGACTCATGGAGAGCCATTTAATGTAGCATCAAATACAGACCCGGGTGTCTGTGGCTTTGATCAGTTTGAGTAGGGGTCTTCGACAAATCCATACGAAAGGATGGTATTAGATGCCATTGGGCCTAATTTCTCACAATTTCCGGAAGACAATGTTGCGCAGCCGAATGAAAGTGCACAAAAATTTTTCAATCTATTGAACTCAGCATCAACCCCTTTATGGGATGGGTGTGAAAATCATTCTGAGCTATCTGCTGTTGTCCGTCTTCTTAACCTTAAGTCTGAATATCATATGTCACGAACATGTTTTAATTGTATTGCCGGGCTGATGAAAGAAACTCAACCTACAGATAGTAAGATGCCATCAAATTGGTTTGAAACGAAGAAATTAGTTTCCCAGTTGGGCCTATCTCATCAGAAGATTGATGTCTGTGTTAATGATTGCATGTTGTTCTGGAAAGATGAAAGTAATCTTCGTGTCTGTACGTACTGTGGAAGTGAGAGATATAAGCCAAAAAAGGGTGGTGGAGGTAAAGATCAACCTAGAAAAACCATGCATTACTTACCACTAAGCCCTCGGCTTCAACGCTTATTTGCGTCAATGTCAACAGCAGAGCAGATGAGGTGGCATAAGGAGCAAAAACAAACCCCAGGTGTTATAAAACATCCATCAGATGCTGAAGCTTGGAAACATTTTGATCGAACCTACCCATGGTTTGCTTCGGAAGCACGAAATGTCCAATTGGGGTTGTGTGCCGATGGATTTACCCCTTTTGGACCATCTGGAAAACAATACTCTTGTTGGCCTGTTATCGTTACTCCGTATAATTTGCCCCCTTGGATGTGCATGAAAAAACCCTATATGTTCCTGTCGTTGTTGATTCCAGGTCCACGTAGCCCAAATCATAAGATTGATGTTTATCTACAACCTCTAATAGAAGAGCTACGACATCTGTGGTTTGATGGCGTTGAAACATGGGATGTGTCATTGAAAGAAAATTTTATTCTGCGAGCAGCATTAATGTGGACCATAAATGACTTTCCGGCTTATGGCATGCTTTCAGGATGGATGACACATGGGCGATTATGTTGCCCAATTTGTATGGGCGAAAGTAAGGCATTCCAACTTAAGTATGGCGGAAAAATCTCATTTTTCGACTGTCACCGGCAATTTCTTGGCCGGAACCACCCATATAGAAGAAATTGTACTTGTTTCAAGAAAGGGAAATCAGAGAAGTCATTGCCTCCCGATCGATTATCAGGTGAGGCTATATTTGAAAGAATCTCCTGGATTCCATCAATTGCTAACGATGGTCCACAACATCGCCCGTGTGATTATGGAAAATCACATAATTGGACGAAGCGAAGCATTTTTTTGGAGTTACCATATTGGGCCACGAACTTAATCCGACATAATCTTGATGTCATGCATATTGAGAAGAACGTGTTTGACAATATATGGAATACGGTGATGGATGTTAAGAACAAAACGAAAGATAATGTTAAAGCACAAAAGGACCTCGAAATTTATCGTCATCGGTTGCAGTTAAACATGGTTCCACTTGATGATGGTCATTCATTCAAACCTAAGGCGAGGTTCACATTTGATGTTCACCAAAGGCAAGATGTGATCACTTGGGTAAAATCTTTACGACTTCCTGATGGATATGCCTCAAATCTTGGGAGATGTGTTGATACCTCTGGTTGCAATATGTATGGCATGAAGAGTCATGATTGCCATGTTATGATGCAAAGGCTTCTCCCAATTGACCTTGAAGCGCTTCCGAAGAATATATGGAAGCCATTAACGGAGTTAAGCCTATTCTTTAGAGACTTGTGCTCTCCAGAGCTGCATGATAATCACTTGTTGGCGTTGGAGGCCAATATTCCAATTATAATTTGTAAGCTTGAGAGAATTTTCTCTCCCGGTTTTTTTGATGTCATGGAGCATCTCCCAGTTCACTTGCCATATGAAGCACAAGTCGGAGGACCTGTTCAGTACCGATGGATGTATAAATTTGAGCGGTGCATGCATGACCTAAAAATGAAGGTTTCTAATACTGCTCATGTTGAGGGATCAATATGTGAAGCATACCTTATAGATGAGACTTCCATCTTTTGCTCTCATTACTTTGAATCCCATGTTCCCTCAATGATGAACCGAGTTCCGCGAAATGATGATGGTGGGCCTGTCCCATGTAATGGTGAGTTGTGGTCCATATTCACCTTTCCGGGACGTCCATATGGTGCATGTAGATATAGATTCCTCACGGACGATGAACTCAGACTTGCAACCACATACGTTCTTCTAAACTGTGCCGAGATCAGGCCATATCTAAAGTAAGTCATCTTTGATGATGATCCTTCACTTTGTTTATTGTGAAGTTTTGGACTAATCATTTGACGAAACTAACATATTTTCATCATTTCTGTATTTCCTCACAGTATGTTCGTGGATATGGTAAGGGAAACTGCTCCCGAAATCACAATGTCTGAGATGGACATACACATTGAAAACAATTTCTCAAGCTGGCTCCGACACTATGTACGTGTGCTTTTAGTCACTATGTATTGCAATATGTTAAGTTATAAACTTCCAGATATATTGTCCTAAAATGAAAATTTTTTACATAGGTTGATGATCCAGGTAACAATATTGTCAATAACATCTTGTGGGATGTTGCATGTGGACCTTCACGTCGGGTAGAGACATGGCCAGTTTATTTCACAAATGGGTACAAGTTTCACATAAGTGAATGGGGCAAGGACAAATCAACATTTAATAGTGGAGTCTGCATACGAAGCACAGGTTCAAGTGAAGTTGAATGTGATTTTTATGGTGTATTAGAAGAAGTCATTCAACTCGAATATCCTGGCTATCCACATAAGAATGTTGTTTTGTTTAGGTGCAACTGGTTTGACCCAACACCTAAACGTGGAACTCGAATGCATAAACAGTTTGGGTTAGTTGAGATACGGGATAGCCGCAGATATCAGAAGTTTGATCCTTTCATTCTAGCATCACAGGCTGACCAAGTTTACTACACACCATATCTGACAAAGTCACGTGAAAAAAATAGGTGGTCAGCTGTTATAAAGATAAAACCTAGATGGATAATCCAGGGAGCAATTGTTGACAAGGATGACGTTTATCAAGACAGTGGATTTGTGAGTTGTCAAAGAATTGAAGATGGCCCAGTTGAGGAGTTAGCTGACCCGGGTGTCGGTGATGATATTGAAGAAGATGTACTTGACGAGGGGCGTTCGAATGACGATACAGATGATGAGGAGGAACTTATATCCGATGACAGTGACACAGAAGAAAATGAGGAGATTGACGAGAATGGAAGCACTGGGTCGAATGAATGAATATAACGGATACAATGTGTCATGATCACGAGTCATTTGTAATGTTTAGAACATATTTGGTAAATTTATGTACCCCTAATACTTCATAATAAATGTCAGTAAACAATTGTTATGTTTAATTTTCTCACTTAGATAATAATAAATGTAGATGCCACGTAAAAGGGATAACACCTATAAACGCCGACCTGGGAAAGGACCATTTGCGCAGTTTAAAGAGGTCATGGAGCCAATACTTAATGAGCGACAGAGGATGGGTTCTTCATCCCGGGCACAAGACGATGTCGGGCTAGAGACGCAGGACACAACAGTGCCAGCGACGCATGTCCACTCACATGAGCACCGATCTCAAGGCGGTGGAGGCACGACATCTGGACATGGATCTAGTGCGCGCCGTGGTATGCACCCGATAGTGACGACTCATCCCTCAGATGATGATATACATATTGATGACATCCCATCATCGATGTCACAGATAGCAGCCCGAGCCCGGATGAGGATATCCCCACATGGTAACACGTAAGTGCTTAACATGCTACAAACGTTATAAAAATACTAATATTACTTACATTACTGTGAATCATCAAGAAGTAACTAAGTAATCATTTGAACTTTGCAGATTCATTCCAGCTGCAGCGACACGGTTGGTGACACCATGTTTCACCACACATTTCAAACCCTATGCTGATTGGTCCTCCGTCTCTGCATCAGACCTTCAGCAGTGGTGGCGTGTTTTTGAGGTATAACACGTATATTAGTATGAAATGATGTATTAATGTCAAAACAACTACTTGTTTTTATCATGCTAATAGTTTACACATTTTAACCGGTACAGAGGAGCTGTGAGTGGGATCCGATACACCATAATGAGGTGTATCGGGTGTGGAATATCTTGGGAGCACAGCATTACAGAAGCATGATGTCAGAAATCCGACGTGTGAAGGATCCTGTTAAACGTCGAGCAAAGGCAAACTTTATGTCAGATGCTGCATATGCAGAAATGGAGGCATATTGGGCCAGTCCGGAGTTCATTCAGAAGTCCGTTAGATTCAAGGCAATGCGAGCAACAGGGACTGACGAGGATTGACAGTCTGGCTCTTGCAACGCGACATATGCTAGGGGATCTATCTCGATGTCTGAACATCAAGAGCAAATGGTATGTACAATAATACATGTTCTTTCATTTTACATTTAAGTAAATAATTAACTTAAATTACATATTAATCTTATGTTTCATTCAATTAGAGAGAGAGAGATCCAGAGAAGAAGGACCCTGGCTTGTTTAAAGTCCTTCAAGCAACACGTAAAATGAAGAACGGGAAATATGTTAGTAAGCGATGTGAAGAAGTTGTTGTAAGTATTATAACTTTTGCTTCTCAACTATTCTTAAGTTACTTACCATTGTTTTAACAATAATGTCATTTTCAAATGTATTTTATTATGTTTCTGTAGAATCGTATCAGTGCAGAGATTGAAGAGCAAACACAACAAGAGGATGGAGTAGAGGCAATTGATGAACTAGCAATCATTAGTACTGCATCTAGCGGTAGGATGAGAGGGCGTGTTTTTGGATTAGGATTTGAGCAGTGTGTCATACCGGGACACCGACAGCCGGGTGCCATCCCACCTATCAACATCACACAGACACTGCAAATTCAACGAGCAAGTATAGAAGATGATGGCGGAGGAGAATGCGCGAAGGGATGCCAAATACGAGAGGAAGCTCAAGAGAATTAAGAGGAGACAGAGAGCAGAGATGGAGGTGAATAGAGCCGCATTGGAGGCGAACCGGGCTCAGTTGGAGATTATTTGTCGTTTGCTAAACCTTCTGTGCCCGTCGGCTCAACCAGTTCCACAGTGTCCTGATGACTCAGACTCGGAGGATGAGGAGATAGTCGGCACTCCGTGATGGTAGTCATCAACAGGTAAATCATTTCTAAATTTCTTGTGTTATCAGACATACATAATAATTGTTAAACCTAATTAAGACTCAGTTGAAATTACTGAAATGTGTAATCCGTTGATTATTGTATGGTTTGTTCCAGACATATATGTTCTTGTTTTAATTATGGTGTATTTGAGAACATTTTATGGAAATTATATTTGCATATCTGTGTAATCTTTATTGCTGAGCAAGGCTGGGGGAACTTTGGAATTGCTATAACAATTTCGAACTTGTTTCAAAGTGGGAAAAATACGAAACAACCGAACCCTTAAACGTTTAATGTGCATTACCAATGCGCAACCGAGATTTACCAACTCGCGTGCGTTGGTAATTACCGATTGTCATCCACGTTAGTACTTGCAGACACTATTACCAACGTGTGTGCAAGTTGGTAATTACCAACGGCTTAATACCAACTTGCACGCGTTGGTAATTACCAACTACCATGCGCGTTGATAATTACCAACTCTCTTACCAACTGCTGTAAGTTGGTAATTACCAACATGGTCCCCTACCAACTGTCACGGCAGTTGGTAAATTACCAACTGCCACGGTAGTTGGTTGTTGGCAGTTAGTAAATTACCAATTGCCATGACAGTTGGTAACTACAATCATGCGTTGGAAACTAAGGCCGGTTCCTGACCGTTGGTAATTACCAACGTGAATTTTACCAACGTGTATGCGTTGGAATTTACCAACGTGTTATTACTTGCGCATTGGTAAAAAAATTTCCAACGAATCGAATACCAACTTGCGTTTACCAACGGCTGTGTGTTGGTAAACTCGATAATTTTAGTAGTGATTCAATATGTTCAACCTACAATTTTTTTTGTCCAAGAAAAGGAAATTGGTAAATATTATGAAGCAAAGTCACAGAGAGGCACGATAATCCAGGTAATTACATACTTTACCCTTTTTGGACCAATAAAATTTTATGATGATATATTACTTCGTTTGCTTTTAATTAAAAATTTATAAAATAATTTATTGTATATGATATTAACCCTATAATATTCTATGACTAAATCACAAGTTGATAAATTCAAGTTTTTGTTCTTTCTGTTCGATATATATTCTATGAATAAATTATCCCATCACAAACCTGGATGAGATCCAAGCCTAAATGATAGGAATCACCACACCATGCATATAAAAATCTAAAAAATATGTCTTCACTTGTAAATGTAGTCAAACTCACGTACGTCCATATATAGTAAAATATAAAGTTCTTCATCTTTATTAATTCAAGTGGCAATGAGATTGATTCCGCTTAAGTAAAATTTCACACTTGAGTACCGTAGACAAGCTTTAGGAGAGCTTTCGCCCCTAAAATGAGTCAACCTGCCTCAATCAATATTAATCAGAGCATAACTTAATTCAAACACTTAGGTCATAGATATATTTCCCAATATTTGTGTGTATATATATAATTTTCCTTATTTTGGTTTAAATGTGGCCTCCTATCCACCTATGTAAGTTTGTTGAGGAGGGAGAGAGAAGAGAGAAGGACCAGTCAAATGTAAAATGGCTGGCATGGGAATGAGTTACCATAGATGTTACCAACATTTGTGTGTTACTTCCCTTTCTTTTTTCTCTCTCTCTTCCCTCTGATCCCTATATAAACCTTTGCCTCTTTGTTTGCCAAAGGCACACTTTTTCCAATTGACTCATACCATTTCTGATCAGTCCTCAGTCTGCCTTCAAGTTAATTACCCTCCTCTCACACATACAATTCAAACTCCCCTCTCTCTTTCTTCAAGCCCTTTGTTGAAAAATCCAAGCGCAGCTGTCTATCCACAAATTTCTGCAATTCCAAAGCATCTCCAATGGCAGCCTTTTCCTCCCAGCAGTTGCACCACCCTTTTCCTCTTGAGTCAAGTTTTTTCTCCCCCACCAATAAAGTTTCTGCCTTTTTGGAGGACCCAAATATGGAAAATTTCATTAACAGCTGTTTTTCCCACTTCAACCCTCCTGGAAATAATGCTAGCCTTCAGCTGCAGACTTCCGCTGTGGATCCTAGCTTCCAGGAAAATAGTTACAGCTACAAAGCTGGTCAAAGCACTGATTCTTCCACAGTGGTGGACAGACTTGAAGCTGGAGAACAAGTTAGTCAGAAGTTGAACAACACCTTGGAGGTTAAAAAGAGGAAAAGCAGTAATTCTGCTCAATCTAAGGTCAGTATATGTGTATTTTTCAATTTTGTTATTGTTTAGGGCTAGTTAATGCTACTGATTATACTTTATTTATTTCTTTTGGTTATGTATGTTATATTCCAGGGTCAAAGAGAAAGTAAAAGCAAGAAGCAAAAGAAGGGCCAAACTGAAATGAAAGAAGAAGAGAAATTAGAGGCTAATAAAGCTGACAAGAAAGGTCAGAAGAAAGTCCCTAATGAGGAAGCTCCAAAAGGATACATTCATGTTAGAGCAAGAAGGGGTCAGGCCACAGATAGCCACAGCCTTGCAGAAAGGGTAAAACTTAGTAAACTAATTCCCCACTTAAAATTTTAGCTTGACTATTGTAATTAGTAATTGCAAGAAAAAAGTAATACTCCTAAATCAACAAAAAAAAAATGAGTATTGTAATTAATTCAAGTGTTCATCATGGTAATTTGTGAAAATGGGTTTCAGGTAAGAAGAGAGAAAATCAGTGAGAGGATGAAAATTCTGCAGGGACTTGTTCCAGGGTGTGACAAGGTGAGAATTGAGTTATTTTCCTGACTTTGAGAGTTATTTTCTTACTATGCCAGGAGATTTTTAAAAAAATAAAAAAATAAAAAAGCGTTTCCTTTTAAATTATTTACAATAGAAGCACCTTTGGGAAAAAAGATACAAGTATTAGCTTTGATAAATTGAAAAGGACATTGGAAGAAGGTAAAATATATGTTCTTTTTAAAAAGAGGGCCTAATGGTTTATTTGTCTCCCTTCAATTATCGAACTGTTCAAATTTAAAATAATTATTTTTATAAATATTTTTTAATCTATTTTTAGTGGTAATATAAAATATATAATAATACAATCCTTGAATTCTTCGTAAAAATTGATAGTACACACACAAGTTACCTGACACCTTCATGTGGCTTGGCCTGAAAATTAGGTTACTGGGAAGGCCCTCATGTTGGATGAAATCATCAATTATGTACAATCCTTACAGAATCAAGTGGAGGTACGTACGACCACAGTAACATGTTGTTACTTGTTTTTTTTCTTGTTTCTAATCTCAGGTAGCCCAATGAAACGATTTACACTTAGCTTGACAATTAGCAACATTTTAAAACTCTCGAGGACCATGGATACAATTTACCCCTTTTTTCTCAAAGGTTTTTTTGTTTTAAATGTTTCAGTTCCTCTCTATGAAGCTTGCCTCTGTTAATCCCATTGTCTATGACTTTGGAATGGATGCTTTTATGCTCAGACAAGAGGTAAAAATTTCAACAGTTTTCTTTTCATTTTTTTTTCTTTTTTTCTTGGTGCTTCTTCTAGCTATATGATATTGATTAAGAGCTGCTGAAATCCTTCTCTCTGACAAAATTAGGTGCTGAATAGCTTGGAATCTCCCCTGCCATCTCTGCAACAATATTCCAGCCCTAACCAATCCACAGCTCTTCCTGATGCAACCACAAGAACCACCTTAACCTCAACCCCACCCAATAATATTAACTTCTCCCTTGTTGACCCTTCAACTGCTTCCTTTTTGCTCCATCAGGACCAAAGGCTCATCAGTGCAAATATTTCTCATCAGGTGCATAAATACTAATTTATGAAACCAATAATAATGTGTATACGTGGAAACTAGTTGACAAGAAGCAAATTTATTTTTCAGGATAACGCAAGTGTATTGTGGGATGTGGATGAGCAGAGACAAAAGTTTCTAAATACATCTGTGTTCGGCAACAACCTTTGCTCTGATTTCCATTGATTATTAATTGCCAAAGAGCTGCCCCACAAACATGTTATGGTAAGCACTCATGTCCTGTCCCTCATCCATTCAAGAAATAATGCATTTCTTGAAAAAAAAAAAAAAATGTGGGTGTTTGATTGGTTTGGTCTTTGAACTGATCCAAATAAACGATCTGATCGGTTTTTGGTTTTTATAAAATATATTTAAATTATTCAAATTATATTTCAACAGTTTAATTTATTCGGTTCATATTTTTAAGACCTATGATTATGCTAAGTGAAAATATAAGATAAATATTTTATATTTTATATCCAAAATTAAAGAAGAATAAAAAACATATGGTCTAAAAAATTAGTATGAAAAATAGCTTTATATTTGTAGGGTCAATATGGATAATGGTCAAATATTTGTTATTCCTTCTGTCCCAATTTAGATGAAACATATTCCTTTTTTAGATGTCCCAAAAAGATTGAAACGTTTCCTCTTTTGGAAAATTTTAAACAATCAATTTACTCTCTTACTCCAATTTAAACTCTCATTACACAAAATCCAATAAGCATAGTTTTTTAATCTTCACTCATTCTCTCACTGCACAAAACCTAAAAAAAGAATTTTTTAAAAAAATTATTATTTAAACTCTCACTACACAAAATAAAAAAAATTAATTTTAGTTACATGGGTAAAATTGAAAAAAATAATATAAATTACATACAATTTAATCTCCGTGCCCAGAGAAACATTTTATCTATTTTGGAACAAATGTAGTATTATTTAGCCTATTTGATTTCAAATGTATGATCAAATAACCGAATATGAAATACATTTTTATTAGAATTGACCAAATTAGAAAAATAACTGTACTATTTTATTCAAATGTTGTTTTTTTATTCAGTGTTTTTTGAATAATACTCACTCTGTATACACTTGCTCTTGTAATGATTTCGAATATACAAAAAAAGGGGTTTAACACATATTAATTTGTTGATTAATTATTTTCACCAATTTTGCTCACTTAATTAATTTGTGTGTTTAATTGCAGAAGAAGCTAGAGCAGAAAATGCCCCACTGAACAGCTAAATGGGCATCTGAATATGAATAAAGGGGCAGCCAGCAATAGTAAGGCAAAATCAGTGGAGAAACAACTCAAAGGACAAGAACAAAAAACCGACCAAACATGACATCTTTTGCAGATCCCTTCGTCCCTGTCCTTAATTTTCACTCCCCAGCTAGCTCATCCCTTGGACAAATTCCTACCTATAAGCCTATATATATAGAGAGAGAGAGAGAGAGAGAGTTTGGTTAAGGGCTTTTCCTTTTTCTTTTCTGTGTAATATAGGAGATTCTTGTTCTGCTATTACGCATATTTTTACCGTTATACCACTGTCATATGTTTACGTCTCCTTCTCTTTGGTTGCACTGATAGATAGGTAACATCCTCACATACTTGAGAAGGCAGTAAAAATTATGGTTGAGGCACTAAAATTTCTGTCGCCATTTTATGTAACATGGAATCTTTTCCCTTATTTAATTTGGCCTTTATTATAGATAACAAAAAATAAATTAACAAACAAATTGTAAGTGAAATGAAAAGCAGACCTACAAATTCTAGCGTACTTTAGAGTACGTATGAGGTTTTGATGACTCACACGTTGTTGCGGGGACTTAATTCGATAAATTTTGTAATAAAATAAATTTTTATTATAAGTAATTAAAAAATTCTCACCCTTAAATTCACATTGATAAACTAAAATTTTTATTTATTTTAATTTTGAGTTGGGTTCTCTTTATATTATATTCTTATCATTAAAATGGTTAGTTATGATCAAAATATAATATTGTGAAACAAAAAATTGTGTGTGCTTTGAGTCTATATATATTTTCTCTGTTATTAAAAAAGAATTTACTAAAATTTTTAATCTCCTATTAATTCAAACTCTAATTTTTAATATCAATAAAAAATTATCTTGAAAATTTTACTTTAAATTTAAGCAATTATTGACCAAATTATTTTAGTAAACTATAGACCTTAAAGTAAATAATTTATGCCAAAAAATTCAATTATCAATAATGAAAAAAATGACTAAAATATAAAACTGTATTTAACTTATGTCAATTAATTAATGGTTTAACTATTAAATTAATAAAAATAAAAAAAAAAAAAAAAAATTGACTTAAGCCAAATCAACTAGAACCATAGTCAAAAGTAGACAAATTATAATGATTAAAGTTTCATTTCAGAAAGCAATAATAAAGAAAGATAATAAAAAAAATTGGACCAAGATAAAAACTGGAAAAATTTTATGTATTAAAGGTTTAATAATTGATTTAATAAAGCCAAAAAATGATTTAATGAAAAAATTAACTGATTATGGTGACTAATGTCTTAGTTTAAAAGATAAGATATAAAAAACAACAAAAATAGTTTGGTGACCAAGACAGTAAATAGAAAAAATCTAGTTCAATATTTATTAAATTTAGGGACCAAAATGGAACACGGATAGAACTTGAGGACTAACTTCAAAAAGAGTGAAAATTCAGGGATTGAAACCGAGTTTTGACAAAAACAAAACATGAAACAGACTAAAAATGTGAAATTGTAACACATATTCTAAAAAAGGCAAGTGCCTCATGAAAATGGGATCAAATTTGAAAAAAAGAGTTAATAGCATCCAAGATAAGGGGGAAAAAAAAGAGGTACTTTAATGTACAATAAAATTTACCATAGATTAATAGTACAAATGCTGGTCTCTTATAGAAGTAAGTAAGGTATGTGGAGACCTGTGTAATAATGTAAGTTATTGATGGAACAATATAAAAAGATAGGACATACTTTGAAATTAAAAAAAGTTTAAGTATAGATAATTGTAAATACAAAAAAATAGCTAAATGAAGATGTGTTTGCATTAATCATTATAATTTGTCTACTTTTAGCCTGGTTCTATTTTTTTTTAATGCAACCCTATTTTTTTTTGTTTTATAAATACAAAGAGAAATAATTGACTTAATAAAGATAAAAAATGGTTTATCTAATAAATAAATAAATTATAATTGCCAGTGTCTTACTTTAGAAGATAATACGAAAACAACAAAAACAAAATTTAAGAAGCAAAAGAGCACATAGAAGATCTAATTAAATAGTTATAAAATTTAGGGACCAAAATGTAACATGGATGTAACTTAGGGACTAAAATGGAAAAATCATAAAATTAGGGACTGAAACTGTCTTTTTACCAAAATAAACGTGAAACAGACTTAAAACCGCAAAAATTACAACATTGGCCCTCATAAAGATGAACATCTTGCTAAAAGAGGATCAAATTAATAAAAGAGCAAATCGCATCCGTAAAGAGGCAAAAAAAAAAAAAGACAAAAGCCCAAAAAAAAAAACTATGTACTGTTCATATACTGTAGATGAACAGTAAAATCCATTCCGTCTTTAAAATATAGTATATAATATGTTTATACCGTAATAATTTAGGTAAAAAATTATTCGGGTAAATTACAAAAGTCCTCATGTGGTTTGATCTAACTTATACTTTGCCCCCTCTATTTTAAAAAACCTACATTTTACCGTTACTTCCATTATAGTGTCCGACAACAACTTCTAAAACTCTAAATTAAACTGTCTAATAACCATGTTCTAGTAATTTTAAGATTCTTGATATTTTTTTTATAGGTAATCGACCTTTAAAAAATATTGATGTGCATTTTACAGGAAGAAAATTGTATTTAAAAAAAAAAGCCGGTAATTTTGAAATATCTATTAACTATAAAAAAATATTGGAGATACCAAAATTATTGATAATTTTAAAATGTATTTACAAAAAAAGAAAAACTGATAATTTTGAAATATCTATTAACTATAAAAAAATATTAGAGATACCAAACTTACTGAAAGATGACTATCATATAATTTGAATTATAATTTCAGAAGTTGTTATCAAATAGTACAAAAGAACCAAGAGCAAAGTGAGGTTTTTAAAAATAAAGGGGTAAACTGTAGGTTAAGGTAAACCTTAGGAGAGTAATTGTAACTTTTCCAAAAACATTCTATCCGTCTCTAGACTCTCCAAACTCTTGATCACCCAAAATATTTTCTGTTCTTACCGTAAAGTCTTAGTTAGGCTATGAACTTAACTATTCACTCAATCTTACTCGCATCCCCTCTAAATTGTTATATTTATATATCAAATATATTTTATTTTAAAACAAAATAAAAATTAAATCATAATTTAACGTAAATTACCATATATTACTTTAGTTGATGACTTTTAGTTATTAACTATTTGTAGATAAATACATTCTTTTGAAAATATACATCAAAATATAAATACGTTCTAAAACAATTAAATATATATACCTTAAACGGTCTTGCAGGCAATACATATCTACCCATGAGGTGGGTATTACCCAAATATATTTACTCATATGAAGAGTTTGAGATTACTTAAACCCAACACAGTTACATCTCTACTCACAATCTAATTAATTTTCTTTATCTTAAATTTCTTAAGTCGGCCAAGATTTATGGTTTATGGGCGGGTTTAATTTGCGGGTTGGCAGAGCAGCTTGAGTTCCATGAAGTGGAGGGAGGCTGAGACCTAACGAACGGTGATAGTATGATGTTAAAGGACATCCCAAAGTCTCATCCTTTTATGGAAGTAATCTTGAATTCTCATGCCCTAATGACACATGCGAAGGTTGAACAGTGGCATTTAATTTCTCATGTTCTTCCAGAAAATAATAGCTCTACGGATTTAATGGTAAGTGTGGGGTTATAAATATGATCTCGATACGGTGGTTATATTCGCTTTTTGTTTAGTTTTTTTAGCCCTTCTGTTATAAAAAAGAAAAGAAAACCTAATCGGCCACTATTAGGACCCAAAATTTTGAAGTATGCTTGTTCTTCTATTTGTTTCAATGTAATTATCAGTATCATATAATTTCATTTATAACAATATATAACTATTTAAGTTGCAACTATAAATCCCTAACTCAAGGACACCATCCACCGTATCATTGTCTACCGCTCTGCCCTCGACTGGCTTCCATTCTGTTCCCGGCTCTTCCTATTGGGTGCCGTTGTAGAACATCGAGCTGGCTCTCTCGGACCCAACCTGGCTCCATCCGAGACCTTTATCTTGCATCTCATGTCCACCACCAACTAGCAGCAGCAACAGTCTGGAAACTGGGCTCCAGTGGTTTATATGTTTAATTAGTGGTCTGGAAAATTTAACAATCAAATTTCAATTTGGTTAAAATAGGCTCTCGGGTTCTCATTGCTCAAAATGAAATATCTATTGCTTCAACCACTATGAGGATGCCTAAGTTAGAGTTGGAGATGTTATTGATCGCAGCTGAGAAGCTATCAGATGCTACAATGAGTATGGCTAGGTGAGATCAAATCTTTTACTGGTGCCAAGATTTCTGTGGAGAGAAGAGAAGGCTCTGATTCGTTTTTCCAAGTCTTGGAAAGAATTGGCTTGACTGTGGTGCATAAATAGTCGAGGAATTTTTTTAGTTAAAATTAAGAGGGTGCAAAATTGTTTCTGAGTCGGCGTCTAGTGTTTTGCCGGAGAATGAGTGGCCGGAGCTGTTTGGGCAAGCCTATAAATCCTTGCTCTTCTTGCTAAGATAGGAAGGAGAAGAGAAAATAAGATTTTTATCTCTAAGGGAGCCTCAAGTACTTATAATTTTGTGTTTGTGAAACATTTTTATGAAACTTTCATTTGTTGCAATTAAGTCTACCTAAAAGTGCCAACTGGGCAAGAGTTAACAGCATCAAGTGCCATATAGGATTTCCTACTAATCCCGTCTAATATCGAACTAAAGTTGCTAACATTTTTAACATACAAGACTCAAGCAAAAACTCGTGAAATTATAGGATTAGATGATAAAAGTTGCAAGAGTTATATGATTAATTTTGACTTTTCTCACAAAAAGTGTGACATTTACCTGTTCAATTATATGGTCGATTAAGTAACTGATACTGGAACTCTATTGTTGATTCCAAGAGCTCAAAAGGTTTGATCCTTTTTGGTCGGGTTGTATGGTTTTGTCATTTTAAAAAAAGACATCTCACATGATCAAAATAACCTCCCAGGAAAAGGGCTTGAGAACAGTATCCCAAGAGACGGCGCAACATTGATTCTCAAGAGCTCATGTAAGGTATTATCCACTTCGTCCAGTCCAGGCCATAAAACTTTATCCTTTAAAAGGTGTAACATGTGGAGGGATGGACTTGGGCTATATTACACAAAGTTATTAAAATTGGGATTTTATCTAGAATCATTTTCAATGTTCCATAAATCGTAATTACAGAATCGAATTGGATTGTAAGATTTCATAAAAAATTCAAATATATATCTATATATATAAAATACTATTAGAATCGAATAAATTTAAATGATTTCCTACCATATATATCCGTGTGGTGTGTCTGTGTGCGTATGAAAAGTAATTTCAAACTAATCCCAACCCCACACTTCAAAAACACAGCATAACCCAAATTTCAAATGTCAGGAATATTTCAAAATAAAACAACAAACGAATGTAAGAGAGAGATGGGAAAGGTTTGTGGGCTCCACAAGTTGCCCAAAGACTTCTAAGTTCTGCTCCGTGCGTCTGAGAGAGAGCCTTATCTCAATTGACAACAGCTTGCCGCTTCATCTTACTCCGAAGACGTGAGTTTTGACAATCATTAAACAGAGTCGTTTAACTCGCATGATCCCACCGTTTCGGGATCAAACTCGCATCCCCTCACGTCTCACGTGCTTACCCACCCATCGAGTTTGTAACGATCTAACGCGTTTTTTGGTACTTTGAATAGTTTTTTTACGACCTAAAGGACGATTTTAACAACTATGAATTATTAAGCTTGTCTCGACCCCGTGTGGACCGTCTCAGCGTCATCAGAAGAGGATGCGGGCCAGTGGAACCATGTAGATGGTTTTCCAAAGATCTCCTTAGATGAGGCATGTGCTCGGCCGTCACTTGGTAGAGCAGGTGCTCATCATTTGCCTCATGTCGAGGTGACTAGTATGCCAAGTTGGTCTCATAAGATGAGGTGACCCCCTGTATGGGGTGACCTCCACTATAAAAATGTTGTAAGATAGTCACTATCCATCTAGTAGCATTTTAGTTGGAAATTATCTTCCTAGGCGATTGGAGAGTGATTAACATTTGCAATGGCCTTTTCCTACTCACCATCCAAAAGCAATTGCATTTCATTGCTGGCAGCTACCACCACTTTCAGTTACTACAATGTGTGGACTACCTTATATAAGGAGCGACTGAAACTTTAGTCACTTTAATCATTATTTTTTTTAAAAAAATTTAATTGTTTATATTAATATTAAATTTATATCAATATTAACTTATTTCAATTATTTTGAATAGAATAATTAAATAATGAAACAGAAATTGAAATGAAATTCATTTAGATTTAATACAAAAGCCAACTAAGTACAATGTTTTTTATGTAAAACAAACTAAAGCTAGTAGGTGTAACTACAAGTGAAATACTCATCATGGATGTTAGCCCCCATGCTGGCTGGATGTAGGATCCTAAGCCTATTGCTCGGCCTCAGCACAACATCTGCTCAAGGTAAGTTGTGTCTTGAGTACCTGGCTCTTGAGCTGAGTTTGCTGAGACATCCAAGGCAACTATAGAATATAAGGTAGCTACATCTTGCCACGCCTGTGTGTTAAATGCAATCATGGTGGTGGCCCACTTGATCCCAAAGGAGGCTCCATCCTACCATACCCATGCATTGTGTGTCATCTTGGTGGCAGGCTACTTGACCCCTAATAATGATACAGGCTAATAAAATGTCGTCTATGGCATGTGGTGGGGTATCGACATCCAAGCATAGGATCCAATGTGCAGGAGATGGGATACCGGTATCCCCTGATAAGATCCACAGGGCTGGGGATTAAATGCCAACATCCTTATATATGGTTCGAGGGCAGGGAATGGAATCCTGTAATCCCTGGATATGGCCTGGATGATGGGGGATATGATCCCCCTCCTCTCGACGCTTCAGCTACGTAATCAGGTTCAACATATGAGGAGTAGCTTCCCTTGAGTAGCCATCCGGCTGAGGGTAACCATGAATGCAAACATGAGCTCGGGGTCGACTTGAGACTACATTTGTAACTGAGCCTTTATCAATTGCATCCTCTACTTCATCTATGATATATAAGTAGCATACTTCTTCTAAACAATGGCGATTTGAGATCAAAATGTTGCGTTCTCCTAATGCAATTCCTCTGAATTGTCTTCCATTTAACCAAAAAATTATAAGTAGGTAGTGAATATAAATCGTAAAGGCATGTTAAAGGTTTAAAGAATTATCTTTGATTGTGCACGATTGTATCATTGAGGGAAAACCAACATCTATGGGACCCCTGTCCATACTCCCATATGTAGACCACTGACCACTTGACTCTAACACTCTTCAAAAAATGAGAAATATTGAGACGAATTATCCTTATACATACGTCTAAGCTTCAACTCATATTTCACCTAAGCACATGGATAAATATAAAATGTGCTTGATAGTAACCAATGATAAAAATGTAGTATTAATAGGATGTTAATTTAAACACCTTGTGACATACCGCTACATCTATCTGCTGCTATGAGAAGTTTTCCTCCATGCTTCTCGATCTTTGTTTCATTACATCTGCCACATGAAATTGCCAAATGTCATGCTCTTACTATCCTTCACTTGTTTCATGCATTTTAAAAGTAAAGAACCAGATATTAAATAATAAAAACAAACACTGACTAAAAACCTTAATATTTGAAATATTTCTAGTCTTATCATCTTATCCCAAGCCATTTGCTTCATTAGGGAACCCAAAGAAAGTTTAAGCCCTACTGCACCCTTAAGTATATCCCTGTCAAGCTATAAGTTATTTAAAATTTGTGGTTAAGGTATACAAGTTTTAAAGGCTACTTGTAAAAAAAATTATTGTTGTTAAGTAAACATTTTGCACCACATTCATCTTTGTGATCTTGTTGTTGTGCTTACATTCATTCGTGGCCCAATGATTGTACAAAGCCACCCAATGCTTAGGCAAAATATTACTAGGATGATGAGGAATAAGACATCTGTAGCTCGCAACTGGGAAGAATTTTGTGACTAAGTACTTCTTAATCACATTTGTCCTCAAATTATTTAGTATATTCTTGTAGCTTATGCTAATCACAACAAATAACTGATCCAGGATAACATCGTGATCTGCTAGATCTCAGAGGTAACTTTTCTAAAACCAAGAAAATTCACCAAATTACTAAAAATCTAAGTTATACTTTTTTCTATTTAACCCTAATCCACCAGTAAAAAAAATTAAATTAAGGTAGTAAAAAAAGAAATTTTTTACTTATATTTACACTAAATAATCATCACCCTTCAATCACTGAGCCTTCTGCCAATATGGTAAATCAACCTTGAAAAGCACCACAGAGATGGATTTGCATTTCCTCCATAATTGCATATCATGAACAAAGAAATTTTTTTTTAATAATTTCCTAACTTATTTTAATATAACATATATTAAATATGGAAGTTACTGCTTAAATATGAACGCCTCCAAGAAGGACATTACTAAATATGGAATAATCGAAATATAGAAGTTTACTAAACGTGGTAAAGAATGCAAATAACTTAATCATCCTTAGAAGTATCACTAAGTAAAGTAGGTTCTTTCTTAAAATTCACACTAGGCTACTATGTAAGTAATAGAGAAGTTTACCATATATAAACGATCCCACATAACGATTTATAGTTTTATAGGGATAGAGTTATATTCCCAAATTATGTAAAATGAGGGTTAGGGTTAGGGCTATGGATTGACGTTAGGGTTGAAAGTTACGGTAAGGATGGTAAAATTTGACCCGACTCGATAACCTGGCCCCGACTCATCCAAATTGAATCCTGACCTGACCCAATTTGACTAGAAAAGTCAATGATTTAAATTTGACTATACCTAACATGACTTAAATTTGAACCCAACTGAAGTAAAACTCAAGAAAACCTAAACCCAAATTATGCAACCCAAAATACCTGAATATAAAATGACCCAATCTTGAATTAACTTGAACCTAGATTGACCTAAACCTGAAATGATCCCAATCTAAAATGACCCAAACCCGACACTGGCCTAAATTGAACCTAAAATGACCTGGTAATTAAATCCAATAATGCTTAATTTTAATATAAAACCTATACCTAACCCTAGTGTTTACTAACAACCCTAAATCAAAACTCTAACAATAAACATAAACCCAGAACCCTAAAACCCTAATATTAACTATAACCCTTAATCCTAATCCTAAGCCTCTAAATCATAATCCTAAAACCCTAAGCCCTAAAATTTAACATTAAATCCTAACCCTTACCCTAAATCTTAACTTTCATCTTCATTATCTTTCATATTTAATAAGTCTTAGAACCAATTTATTTTAACTTAAGTTAAATGAATAAAAAATGGCTTATTTTTATTTTTTTCATCTTTTTTACTCATAACTAATTTCATTTGAAAGCCAATATTAATTTTCATGATGTTAATAAATTTTTATGAATTTCATATTTTATGCATTAAAAGGGAAAATTTCCTAAAAAATTGATAAAATTATGAAAAATATATTTGGGAAACTTCCAAATTTAGTAACTTCTTTTTTTTTGGAATACCCTTATTTAGTAAGTCCAATATTTTTTACATCCACATTTAGTTAGTCTCCTATTTGGGTTACTCCAAAATAAGTAACTTTAATAGTTAGTTAGTTTAATTATCTTGGTAGGAAAATGTAAAAATTACGATATCGGTCCTAAACTTTTAAGTGCAGTGCAATAAAGTACCTAAATTTTGAAAATTTTTATTTTTGTCACTCATAATAATTACAAAATGGGTCACTGAAGTTTTTAAAGTTTTGCTTTTTCACACAAAATTTTTAAAATTTTACAATTTAGTCACTAGTAGACAATAGTGAACTAGAGTTATATTTTGTAGAAATTTCATAGCAAAAGTTAGAAACTATAGTGAATTTGTCGGAACATAATTAAGAAAACTTTTATGAACCTTTTAATTAAACATACTAAAAGAAGAAAAATTAACCTAAACTAAATCACATAAAAAATCTAATTAATCCAGTTTTTCAACCTATGTACCAGTAACGCAAGTAAATCAAACTGCTAATCCAAATCTGACCCAAAACCTGAATAACCCAATCTGAAATTTCCTGAAATTAAAATTGACCCAACTTGTTTTGAACCTGAACTCAAATAGACCTGACCCAACCCAACTTGAACCCAAAATCTACTTAACCTGGAGTCAACTCAAACCTAAATAACCTGACCTGAACTTAATTTCATGCTAACCTGATTAAACCTGAACCTGAATGGCCTAATTGAAACTTAACCCGACCCACCTAGTTGCCATCCTGGATTAGGGTTAAGGATATAAGGTTTTAGGGTTTAAAGAGTTAATTAATTAATGTCATAAGGTTTATGGTTTTATAGGTTAATTATGGTTGAGAGGTTAGGTTTAACGATATAGGGTTAAGATAAAAAGAGTTAAGGTTGTAGGGTTTAGGATTTTCTGTTATGGTTAGAGTTGATTAGGGCTAATTTGGGATTTAGGGTTAGGAAGTTTATTAGATTTATACTAGGGGTTTATAGTTGGGGTTTAGAGTTTTAGGGATTTAGGGAAGCCTAATAAACCCTAAACCTGATACCTTAGAGGTCCCGAGCCCCTAAACCTTGATTAAACATTAGAAACCCTGAACCCTAGCACCGTAAAACCCTTAATATTTTATTTTTGAACAGCAAAAATTTATTAAACATGAAAAAGCAAAAGTGTACAAGCCAAACTCCAGCTAGCTACCGGAAACATGGGCGTACAATGTACTTCCCTTCCCAATTACCAGTTAAGAAAAGGCTATCCCCTTGCTGTGTCTTGCAATCGAACTTTTTGACACTTTTGTTATACGCCTGGGATGCCATTTTCCAGCCTATATAGTCAGACCCCCTCACGGTTGTGTAAAGCCAAAAGTGGATCAATAGCCCAATCAACCCACGAACACTTCAGCTTATATGAAGTATTGGGATTATTATTTAGATCTATAACTACTTGATTAATCATGATAATTAACCTGAAAGGCTGAAACAACAACGGTATTGAAAACTTTGGACAGAGACAGGAACTCTATGTTGTTACTAGTTGTTCTGTTCTAAGGTGGCTTTATATTCAACCAACAGAAAAAAAAAAAAAAAGAAAGAGAGAAAATCTAAGTGGTTTTATTAGACGACAGATCGTTACTAGCTGCAATTACTAATGAAATAAATTTATAAAACAAAAGTAAGAAGAATGGGGTGTTGCCAACTGGCTGATTGAAAACGAGTCACTGCCCCATAATCAATTTGATACCTCAACCACTCATCAACTTGGCATCCTGGTCCTTTTTACTTATAGATTTTTTTGTTTGTAACTAATACTATTTGAAAGTTAATTTTATTTAGGTATAATAATCTATTAAGTGTAAAATAACTTTCAACATTATAAAAATTTTATTTTTTGAATGGATTATAATATCTATATAATATTAGTTTTTAAATTAAATCGATTGCTAGTAAAAGAATATGTAAAAATAAAAATAAATTATTTTGGATTAAGTTGCCTTAAATTAAAATAAATTAGATAAATGTTCAAGTTCTTACAGGTTGGAAAAACCAATAATGTAAGTTTAGATATACTATTTAATGTGTTTTTACAAGTAAGCCATTATACAATGTATCTCACTCCCTTAATTTCGATAACTTGGAATATGATTATGAGTAAAAAGAAACAAAAAAACATGTGAAGAATTCGATGAACTCGGTTGGAGTATAAGAAATTATTTTAATTTTTGGACGAATGGTAATAAGCTTATATATATAGGTTTTGAAGCATTGATTTTTGGTTGTTAAGTGCTCTCTTAAAAGACATCCCCAAGAGAATGGTAGCTCATTTCCATTGCGAAGACCAAGTTCATTAAATTCGTTGTGTGAAAGCAAGCTAGCTAGAGAGATCAAACTGGTTCTGTTGGTACGTATTCCATTTTTCATTACTATTAATGTGCCCAATAATACATAAGAGATACACGTCCAACCAAAATACTTATCCCCTGCTTAATTTCAGAAAATTTTGCAAGTTTTATGAAGAAAAATGTGTTTTCTTTTTATTAATTATGGACTATTTAGTAGGTGAATTTACTTATTTTTCTTTTTATGAAAAAAATTTCCACCTAATGAAGAACTGGAAAAATTCGTTTTTATTGTTCTCCTAATTCTCTATATCCGAAAGACCTGTACAACTCAGTGCCTAAATTTTTTTTTAAAAAAAAATCTGCAAACGGTCTCTTGAAAAAAATACATATTTGATCTCTAAAATTCTCAAAAGATTTCAAAGCAATCCGTAAAAAATTACATGTTGGGTCCTAAATTTTTTTAAAAAATTAGAAAAGTAGTTCGTAAATAATTCAATGACGGTGATCATTATTTTGAAACATCTCAAAATAAAAAATAATTCATAAAATTTGGGGTCAATGGAGTACAATTTTTTTTTTTTATCTTTCTTAATTAATCTCCCTAATGTTTCAACGGATGAAGTAGTTAGTAAAATAAATAAATAAATGTTAAAGATAACTATTAATTGAGCTAGAATATCCCTAATCAATGATATAAAACTTTTGTTGAACTTATATCAGTTGGGTGGGAGACCAGCCCAATTTGAATTCGATCATCAATAATTAATGGCAACGTTGACGAGTCCTAGTTGGAAATATCTGGACAACGTATTGGATGTGGAAACAGAAACGCAAGGAGCAGCAAAAGCCGACAATATTGCTTGCCACTTTGCACTTGGACACCTATCAGACCTGAGATGCCGTTAACATCGAACAACTTTCTGTCGGAATGATAATGCCCCCACCGCATCAAGAAAACGGAGAAGGTAACTCCACGTCTAGCGAATTCTCTAATATACTTCTTTCACATCGAAAGTATAGTAACCTATTCCGTCCTGTTCATATGAGAACGATCATACCATATAACTCATTAAAATTCAAACCCTAACTTATGTAAAAGTTAGGTAAAAGGGTAAAATATTTCAACCAAATTCATAAAATCGGCAAATAATTTTGTTTAATTTTTTTATAGTTAAATCGGTCATTTATGTTATTTTTTTAAATGAATTTTCCTACTACCGTTACATTGTCCGTATGGAATGAAGGCAGGGCAAATCTTGTCCATGTGTCAAGCCTAGTTGGATGATGACATAGCATATTTTCTCCCTACTTAACCACTAAACTTTTGTTCAACACAACAAATCCTCCTAAGCTTTGTTTCTTCTCTCTTCCATCATTCTCTTCCCGCTTTCAATTGAGTCACTGACGGTACATCACCTGAACAGCATGGTAGCGGTCCATCTCCGCCGTCTTTAACTGGATTACGATGTTTCCTTCTCAGAAACCCATCACTGTAACCAAAATGCTTGAATTTGTGATTGGGCTTCCCCTTAGCAACTGTTTCCTTCTACACCTTCCTCATCCTCATTCGCTTTTCCTCTACCACGGCTCACCATCATCGGCCAAAGACCCTGTGTCTGAAATCCTACCCTCTAATCAGAAAACAACCCGGCTATCCCAGCAATCTCCATCACTTCCACGACTGGGTCTTGGATATGCTCTCCTAAACCTCATCCTCCACTTTCCAACTCAAATCTGTAATTCTACTATTTGTTCTTTGAAGCCCCAAATCAATCAATTCTGTTGGATTCTTTGCTCTCTGATGATTAAAGATGAAGAAATCGAGAAAGAATGATTACAATTGCATGATTTCTTCAGGACAATATTTTATTAGTGGCACTCCACCAGTCTTCAGGACTCGAGGATTTCTGTTTTGGATTTTGATTATGTTTTTATGATACAAAAGTTTGATTTTGCAAGGAATATGCACCAATCTATTTAGGGCTCGAGGATTTTTATATCTGCACAGGTGTTCGACACAATCAAGGTTTTGAAAAGCGAAAAGCGCACTATAGCGATAAGGGTTCCAAAGCGCAAAGCGAAAGCGAGAGCTTTAATGAAGTAAGGCGCTCCTTTAGAGATAAATTCTAGGATATGTAACTAGCTAATTAAATACATAAAAATACCAAAATAAACTACTAAATATGTTTAATATCTATAAAAAGACACAAACACATCCACATAATGTACCAAAGTAGTAATAACAATTTATAGAAAAATAGTAAAACCAAATACTCTAAATCCCAAGTCTCAGAATACTCAAAGATCAATTGTCATCATCCTGAAAACTAGCAAAGCCATCAAAATCATAATCAGTTTTTTATTCCTACTCTTTGTTTCATCTCTTTTTTATTTCTCTCTCCCCCTCTTTAATTCTTTCAACTCATGTATGTGTTCAATTCAAACCTAATTTTTTATTTTTTCAACCCGCTGCCGCTTTCTTTAAGTGTAAGTTTAGATAAAATTATTTTAGCTTCTTTTTTAAAAAAATTTTAACTTAACTAAAGCGACGCTTTGCACCATGGACAAAGCGCGCGCTTCGGGCACTTAAAGCGCGCTTTTTAAAAGACGCGTTGTTAGGCTTACCTCCTGAGTGCTTGGCTTAGGCCAAGAAACAAAAAGGAATGAGGTTAAGGACTATGGAAACTAGTACAGTGATGTATGTACAAGGCTAGAAACTTTCAGGACCTAACTGCACATAGAAACTGGACTATGGCAAAACTGACAGAAATCAGAGAAAGGGGACCAAATTGTACACTTAAATTGGTGGTACAATTAAAACTACAAACTTTAAGATGGTGATTTCGGCCATACAATTTTTTATGATGACTAGTGCAATACTAGACCAAGTTTGGTGGACAACAATGATAACTAGTCATCTCTTGTCTACCACTAAGGAACTAATCATTATTTAACTAGTTAGACTAACTAGTGTTCACACTAGTTGTTATGGCCGGTTTTACTTGGAGAAATGGCACCTTGGTAATTGTGTTTGGCATGTGCATGGCATTATGGGCCATGGGGCGACCTAAATGACGAGCTAAACACATGTTTTAGTGGCGGCATTGTAGTCATGTGAAGTTGAAGGCTTCATTGATCCATGCAAATAAATGGAGGCCAAAAGCTAGCATAATGCCAACTTGAGTACAAGTGTCTTATGGCCGGACCTAGTCAAGGCTATTTGTTTTTCCATTTCGGGTTTCCTTGTTCTTGACTTGGCCGAGAGTTGTTCTTGTGTTCTTCCACAAATTGCTCTTGAATCCAAGCAAATTTGAAGGTAATTGGAAGAGACAAGCTAGCAAGACTTGTTTCGGCACTAGACTACTTGGATTCAAGCTTTTGTTCTTGGAGATTCAAGGAAGGCCGAGCCAATCAAGCTAGGGTTTTGAGGTAATTCTTGATATTCCCTTGAATACATGGTAATTCTTCCATGAACAAGGAGTTAAAGTGTTGAATTGATGGAATAATAGGCCAATTTGGTGAAGAACACCTTAGCTTGAAAGTTTAGTGTTGGCTGAAAGTGTTGGATGAGATAATTTGGTGTTCTTCCTTGTTTACATGGAAATTAATCCATGATTAAGGTTTATTGATGCCAAATATGATTAAGAGTCAATCATGTTAAATTTGTATGTGCTTATTTGATCATATTCGTTATTTCGCTGCGCATGATAGGTGATTAGGGAATTTTTTTCCAACATTATTATTATTATTATTATTGTTGTTGTTGTTGTTGTTGTTGTTATTATTATTATTATTATTATTATTACTTCCTCTATCTCATATATTAAACCATTTAGTTTGGCACAAAGATTAAGAATATTGAGAAAGTTTATATGTTGTTTCCAATTTTATACTTCAATTTTTTACATATAAATTGAGAAATTAAAAAAAAAATATGAATATTGAAATGACAGTTTGAAGGTAGTATGATAAAGTAATTTATTTAATATAAAAATATTAGAAGACCTAAAACTGCCCAAAATAAAATATGTAGCACTAGTTTTCAACAGAGGAGTAGTATTATTTAGGCTAAAATTGCATTGTTTTATCCATGAACTATTCCCGAGTTGGAAAAACTATCCATTAAGTAACGAATGTAGCAAATCTATCCTTAGAGTAATTATTCCTTATAAAATTGCTCTTTCGTTTTAGATAGCTATTTGACGTTCATTTGGCAAATGTAAACATATAAAATACAGTATAATTATATTAGGAAATGAGAAAAAAAAACACAATAACATGAATATAGAATTTTTTATAAAAGTGATCCACTTGCTAAAATTTCAAGTTCTGTAATTTATTGTCATACTAATTATTCAGTTCATCCGTATTCAATCTGGTGACAATAACTAGTTATATAAAATAAATTACTAATTAAAAAATACCTTCATTTGATATAGTTTAGACAAAAAATATTTAATAAATATCAAATTTGGACTTTTACATTTATCATTTGACATACGACTAACAGAGTTATGCAATTGAATGACAATTTATGCATCAAAATGTTACTTTTAAGGATAGATTGCTATGTTCGTTAGTTTAGGGATATAATTGTAACTTGATTATAATTTAGGAACAAATGATATAATTTATCTTATTGATTAGAGCACATACAAGAGATAGGTGATGAATACTCATAAGTGTATTACTATTAAGGGTTTAAATCATCATTATACACTTTGAGAATGATTAATTTCTATATTTTTAGCATTTTTTCCACCGGGTTACTATTCATGTGTTTTTACTATTTACACACGTTTTTACTATTCAAAGTTACTATTCACCGACTTAATATTCATATGCATATTTACTGAACATATGCGGTTTACTGTTCATTAATATTAAAATATATATATTACATACTTATTTTTTATGTAGGTAAAATCATCGCTTAGTGGCCCTCCACGGGAAAAATCATATCTGGAGCTGTAGATGTCGGAACTGAGTGATTCCAAATTCATCTAAAAGCCAACACATAGATCTTCAACTCTGCTTCATTCCACGAGCTAATTTGATCGTTTTCATTGCCGAAATCTGATTATAGATGAAACCCTTCATTATTTCGTGTGCTAAAGAGCAGTTTCAGTAGAAAAATCATAACTTGAGCTACGGATGTCCGATTTGAATGAGCAAGCTATCGATTTGAAGCTAAAGAGAAGATCTACAACTTCTGTGCTTCGAGGAAGAGCTGATCTGATGTCTACAATGGTCAAAAAATTAAAAGAAGTTACAGCCCGCCATTATTGATTTGTATTTACCTATATTTTACCATTTTATTTTTACCATTTCACCCACCCCAAAACTCTATAAATAGGCACCTTGGGGGGAGGGTGAAGGGGGCAATTTCCATGTTCTTGTATCATTTTTAGATTTTCTCCTTTTTTCTTGTTCTTGTTTTCAATACCGAAGCTCTGTCCAAGTGTTTTCTCATTCTTGTTCTTATTCTTCCTTTGATCTTCCAATCCATGTTCATTTCATCTTTCTACATGTTGTTTACTTTTATGATGGCTAACTAATCTTCTTTTTGTTAAGGTGAAAGGGTAAAGCTTTTGGTATTGAGGTTATGATTGATTTGAATGGATCATAACGTTAACGGTATTTTCATCCTTAATCTATTTAACTTCCCTCATTGTTAAGTGGGAGTCTTGATTCATCATAATCAATCATTGGCACAAAAGCTGCTTGATTCTCTCTGTAGAACATGGCTCTGTCGGCTATATTGGAATCTTGAGTTATTATCGACAAATGTTGGCATGATAGATACTTGAACTCATTAACAATCGTTAGCGTTTTAAAATCAATGAAAGTTAATACTAACTTAATTCCCCTATTAGGACCTCCTTTATGTTTGGATCCTAATTGAGTGGTAAGATGGGCTAAAATTAATCATAACCGATATACTAAAAGTAGATCCCCTAACCTTAGCTATTTTATTTGAATTTGAATTTTTAATCAACACTTGTTCACATATTTCACGAAAACCTTTCTTCACTTTTGTAATTTGTATTTCTTAATTCACTTCCCTGTGGTTCGACACTCGAACTCCCGAGATTTTATTACTTGCAACAACCTACACTTGGGTTACAATTACTAGAATGCAACATAGGGATATTTATATTTTTGTTTTGGTAATCAGAAGCATATATGTAGGAGCTTAGGTACGAAAGAGAAAATGAGGAAGGAGAGGCTAAAACCCAAAATTAGTGAGTGAAAAGAGACAAGTCTCTTTTGTGTTGTCACTAGGCTTGCAAATGCGGGGTTTGATAGGGGTATTTATAGTATGAGTTTGCTTTAGTTTTTTGTAAAAACAAACCAAACTGAAAGCAGTCCACAATTTTCAAACCCAAGTTGAACCAATATTCAATCAAGAAAATCGATCAAACCTTAACCACATATTGGTGGTTTGATTCCGTTTGGTTTTGGTTGTTTACATCCCTTGTTAAATATAATCAATCCTAGTATCCAAAACAAAAAATGCCAAAAAAAAAAAAAACAAACACACAAAACATTAAAATGGAGTATAATTACAAATAATTTATATTACTTCAATTAAAAACAAGTCTCAACTTTAAAGAATAAAAAAACAGGTTACGAGAACTGTACATTATATGTTATAATTTTATTTTAGTTAGGATAAAAACATATAAGAGACGGGATGAAATAAAGATTTTTGCTCATATAGGCTGCAAAACAAAATAGCTAGAAGATAACGATTCAGACCAGAAGCCTTTGCAAGATGTATGAACGTGCCCTGCGAATTAAGTAATTTGAGATAAGTGATCGGTGCAACCGGTTCACATATTTAGTCAATCTTTATCATTAGTGTGATTGTTGTTGTCGCTTAAAAAATAATTGATAGGAAGCATGATTTAGACTCTTGACCTTCCATGACATGAGATTACTTGCCAACCCTTGCACTAGACTTGAGCTTTATAGTAGAGTGAAATTAATGGATGAAGGAGGTACAATTTTAATATATCTAGACCACTTATTACCTGAAGAATCATATCTAGGCCTTTTTCTAATACGAAATACAATTTAATTTGGCAGGAGTCACACTAAAAAGAGATATTGAGGCTGATGAATCTTAAAGGCCTAACAGTCAATTATATAGTATCATGTTGAAAGCCATTCGCAAGTTTGTGGCTAAGCTAGCTTTTCTACCCTTGTTCTGTAACTTTAACTAAATTAACCGGCAACCGGTGAGCCTGTCAATTCTCACATCTTGGCCGACGCATGTCTCTCTGGATTGACTCTTTTAAAAATTCATCTTCTATTTTTTACAATAATATAATTTCTTTTTATTCTGTAGTGAAAAATGCAAATTAATGAAACCCTAATATAACCGTATAACTCATCTACGTTCTTTTTCAGAGCTGAATATGTACTTGTAAGAGACCATTTAATAGTAGGATCTTAGTAAATTTGGCTGGAGCTAAAGAGTAGTATTCATGCATTTTTAGGAATTAAAATATAAACAAAACATATTTATTATGAGACAATTTTATTTCTTGTTGGTGGGTTAAAAATTAGTAATGACTTCTGAATAGTAACAAGCTAGAAGCCAATAACACAAAAGAAGCAAAATTCGTTTCAGCCTACAACGTGAAGTCACAAACATACCACACCAGCAGCTGGGCATAACAAAAGTTCAAAACTTTAAAATATCTACTTATCAAAAAATCTGCATATAAATTCGAGTCTCTACATGAGTACAATAAAAAGTTGTATAAACATTAACGAAAATCATTTAATCAAAAGATTGAAACCTAAATGGCATGAAAATTATAAAATGGAATACAAAAAAGTTACAAGTAAAAGTAACTAATTAGATAACATTGTTAACATTTCAATTTAAGGGATTTTAAAGCAATAAATGACAATTTACATGACCCTGACAAATTGATGGCAAAAAAGGCTGAGCTCGAAAGCGTGGGGATCAGAGGAAGAAGAATGAAAGGCCAAGGGGATGATCTGGGGAAGTCACAAGATGCTGTGTAACCTAAATGAGTTGAGTTCTGATTTAATTATAGGTTAGCACTTGAACTTTCACTTTTTGATCAAAATTGAAGGTAAAATGACAGAATGAGGACTGTATAAAAGTAAAATTACATATATAATCCTAAGGCTCCGAGAGTTCAAAGGATTATGAGGACACTTGAAGGGAAAATGACAGATTAAGATCCACGTTTTACTGATGTATACACATGTAATTAGAGATTTACAAAATTCCAGTGGATGCAATTGCAGCAGTACTCCAATGTGGGCCTCCTTTGCTCATATCTATGCAGTCTGTATTTTATTTTTGTCTCATATCTCCTTATATACTCTATCCGTCCGTCGTAAAACTTTTACACCATTTTATTTTTTTATAATTAATTTAAATTTTTTTATTTTAATATTTTAATATATAAAAAAAAAAATTTATATATGAATGATAAATTAAAATATGTAGTTTCTAAATATATATTTTTTTAATTTTTTCTAACAAATAATAATATGAAAAAATTTAAATCAAAATATTTAAAAAAAAAAGTCAAAATGAACAAAAATTTTGAGACAGGAGGAGTAGTACGTAACAGAACTACTTACAGTTAGAGGTGGGAACCGGGTCGGCCCTGCCCGGGCCGGCCGGGTGCTAGCGGGATATGGGCTGGGTCCTGAGGCCCAGGCACGACCGGTTGGTTGTAGGCGGGGCGGTCCCCGAGCTGGGGTCCGGGGCGGGGGCGGGGCGTGGCGGTCCCGAGCCGGGTCCGGGGCAGGGTGGGGCGGGTTTGGAGTTTTTTTTAAAAAAAAAATTAAAAACATAATTAATTATATATGTCATAAATATTTTTAAGAAAAAACACTACATCCAGTGTAAGTTTTATTAAGTTAAAAAATCAAACGGCACGTACAAATAATCGGAATGGACCTTACATTTTGAAATGGCAAAAACGTTTCGGAAATGATGAATAATAAAAACCTGTGATCTGTGCTGAACAACATAATCAGATCAAATACAAACTACATGTATAATAGAAACCTGCGGGGCGGGCCGGGTCGGGGCGGGTCCTGGTCTAGGGTGGTCCGTTTTGCACCACCTCCTCCTTTCGGGCATATTCGGCCTATATCTTAGAGGGCTTTTGTCGGGGCGGGGCCGGGCCGGGTTTGACTTCCGGGCCAACCCGGCCCGGCCCCGATTCGGGCCGGGTCAGGTCCCACCTCTACTTACAGTATAAAAAAGTACTAATTAGTTGCTTTGTCTAAGTTACATTTGTGTCTTCTCTATTTATTTACAATCTTAACATAAATAATTATACAAAGATGTCTAGGTTTCTTAGTTGTGAAAAAATTTTCTTTTTTTTCTTCCAAATATATAAAGTGATGGTTTTCTAAGAAATTTTCATCCTTTAACCGAGACAAAGATGAATACACTATTATGAAAACATTTATTCTTTTAATAGGAAAAAGACTGCCCAAGTGTTTTTCGTGCAGATAGAATATAAAATTTTAAATAGTGTATAATCTAGATAAATTGACAGTAAAATAAACAAAATCACTTTTTGAATAGATATATCTAAATCTTTTGATAAAGTATAAAATTTCATCATTTTTTATCCTTCACCTCAAATCCAAATGTTTCAAAAAGACATTGGATGAAGGAAGTATACCAATAACAAGAGTACTTCCATAGAAGTGAGCATTATTTGAATAAAGCCAAAAAAAACCGATTACATTCAGATAAGATGGTTCAGTTGTTTTTTTGGTTTGATTAATTTGGATTGAAACTGAATTTTATATTTGATTATTAGACCGGTTATTAGATCATACACTTGAAACTGAATAAACTGAATAAACCAAATATTAATAAACATTTTACCATTAACCATATTGCCTTAACATATATAAAGTCATTTCCTACTAATTTTGGGCTATATTTTATTTATCATTCTTTAATTTTAGGTATCAGTGGTAAAATTTTTAATAAATATGCATATATTTGTTCATTTACTATGTTCCTAAATCTTAGAAAGATGAACCAAATAAACCAAAATGAAATTCAGATTATTTGGGTCAATTCTAACATGCAATTCAAACAATTCATATACACTTTACAAAAACCAAAAATCGATGGGATCTTATATTTGAATCAATTTCAAGCAGAACCAGTTGAATGTTCACCTTTATGCTCGCCCTAAATGAGGTCCTACTCAAGTCAATTAGAGCTCAATGTAGCTCCCAGATGACAAAGAAAAAGAAGAAGAACAAGAATAAGAAAAATAGTTTGACAGGATGGTGGATTCGCCTAAATGCTAAAGCTGAAGGGCTTTCAGTTTATAAACTGGTACTAGTACTTGTGTGGCTTAAACCGTTAAACGGCACCAAAGATACAACAGAGGTGCTTCTCGTTACGTTATTCCCGAAGATTTGTTTCCACGCACGGTAAATCGAAAGCAAAAGTTCTACTTCTTTTGGGATTTAGCCAAAATAATCCTAGCGAACGTTTTGTTTAGAAAAGACCAGGGTGAATTGTGCGGATATTCCTTCACTTTTTTAATTTTTACTTAAATTTATTTATATTAACATCTACTAACATTTTTTTGAAAAATTTAAATTTAAAAATTATAAGACTTATAGCTTTTAAATATATATTTTAAAAAATTAAATATTAATATAAATACATTTGAGCCAAATTTAAGTTAAAAATTAAGGGCCGGTTCATTTCCTATTAATGGGATTAATTGGTCAATAAGAAAGGGTTGGTCAAAAGAGGGCACGTGGGAGAGAAAAAGGGTGGCAGGATTTGAGCGAAATTACTCTAGTGTGCCACTGAGATTTCTCTCCTTCCTTGCTTCATCCTCCGCCCTAGTTTTGCGTCCATGGCTTCTAATGCCTATTCAATGTTCATAGTTGCTGCCCACTCCACCATCAGCCAACTTATCCTCCACCATCATTTCCAATACGGATGCCCACAGATGAAATCTTAGTTGGCGAACTCAACACAGCCACACACTGCTTCAACCAAGTTCCCCCATGATTTAGTTCGAGTACATCATTCACACCAGGACTCCTCTCTTGGGTAAAAAAAAAAAAATCAACACTCCAACATGACAATAACAAACACAAGGCCTCTGGACACTAGATTGGGAGGTCAAAGCTATTGTTACCTGATCAGATGGATTGTTAGAAGGGGGGAATGGGACTCCGGCTACCGTGCTGGGATTCTTTTTTAGGTTCAAACACCATGGGTTGGCGCCCGATTCTCCAAGTGCTAGGGTTTCTGCATCGGCCAGAGAGACATGGTGAATTGTGTGTGATGGGGGGTAGCCGGCATGAGAGATGGACACCCTAGTTTCGCGAAGTCAAGTTGAGTGGCATAATGATGTAATTCTAGTTAAACTCAAGGGTTTACTACAAATAGCATTAACTGAGTTAAGAAAAACCCACGTCTAACCCCATTAATTTGGCCTCATTAATCCTAGCTGTACTGCCCCTAAAATGGTTCAAACAATTTAGAATGGATGCAGTATAATTTTAGTAGGTTTATAACTAAAATAAAATAATTAATAAATTAATAAATTAACAAAGCGATTTTGTGAGTTTTAAACCCTAATCTACAAATGCACGGGATATGTGGAGATATGGTGAATAAGATATCATTCCTACGATGATTGATTTATATTATTTGCCAATTCCCACTACCATGAGACTCACTTTAGCTAAACAAACAACAATTGATGATTTACTCACTATGAAAATAACTAAGTTTGTAACTCTACTTAAATTACTACCAAACAAAAACAACAAACACAATGCAAATTAGGGGTTTTCTAGTGAATTAACAAAACAGACTTCCTATGGTTTTCACTATTTGACTCGATTAGCTAGTGAATTGAGGCTAATGGTTTGGTTTTCTTACTTGTTAGTAAAGTTAACTAATTGGGCCCTTGGTTACCTAGTGAATTAAGGCTAATGTTTGATTTTCCTACTTGTTATTAAAGTTAACTAATTAGGCCCTTACTTTCCTTAGTGAAAGGGTCATTCTCCCAAGCTTAAACTACAATGGATTCTCATTTGAATTGCTAGTTCAAAAGAGACATTACAAGTTCAATTTACATTTACCCAGTGTCGTAGACTAGTCTCCCAACAAGCCCATGGCCACTACACTCTTCCCCTAATTCCAATTTCTTTTAGTCTTTCCCAAGAGTTTAAAAGAAGCCTAAGGTGCAATGGATTAGAGCCCTCAATCAATCAACACAACAATAAGCTCAAGAAGAAGAGTAAACAAGTAAAGGAGGAAAATCAATGACAAGTAGCCATTAATCCAACCAAAATAACCAATTCAAGTAGTTACAACCATAGAAAGTGTAGAGAAAACTACTCCACAATCAAACTAAACATAAACATGAAAATACATAAAAGAGTATCAATGTCTAAATACAAGATAAAAGAAGGAAAGAAGGAACCCAATAGGCTTTAGATACTTGATTCCTCAAGGCTCCTACAAGTCTTCAAGTCCTCCAAGCCTTCTTCAAGCAAGAATCTACAAGTGCTCCCAAGGAAGATGAATAAATACAAAAAATGGTAATGAAAAACCTAAGTCTAAGATGAGAATATGAAGATGAAGAATGAGTTCTTTTACTAGGATCCAGGTTTTTCTACTCTTGAGGATGTCCTTTTCACCCAACCAACCCATTTGAATAGAAATCCTTGGTCAATAGGATGCTTAGATTCAAAATTGAGGTAGGGGACCATTCTTCCCAGGTATAGAGGTGCCTAGGCCCCAAGAAGTGGTCTTTTAATGCCTACGCCCCAGGAGGTGGTCTTCTGGTTCCTAGGCCTCCAGGTTGTAAGGTCTCTGGCGCTTAGGCCTCCAAAAGGGGTGTTTTGATGCTTAGGCCTCCAAGCTCGAGAGTGCCCAGGGCCTAGGCTTTAGCTAGTGCCTGGGGCCCAGGCTTTAGCTGGCGCCTAGGCCTCCACAATGTAATTTTCAAGCAAAAACTTTTGAACTGTGGTGCCTAGCCCTTACAACTATAAATATGCTTTGACTTTCATCTAGTGTCGTAGACTAGTTTCCCAACAAGCCCATGACCACTACATTATTCCCCTAATTCTAATTCCTTTTAATTTTTCCCAAGAGTTTAAAAGAAATCTAAAGTGCAATGGACTTGGGCCCTCAATCAATCAACACAATAATAAGCTAAAGGAGAAAAGTAAACAAGCAAATGAGGAAAATCAATGACAAGTAGTTATTAATCCAACCAATAGAACCAATTTAAGTAGCTGCAACCACAGAAAGTGTAGAAAAAACTACTTCATAATCAAACTAAACATAAGCATGAAAATACATAAAAGAGCATCCATGTCTAAATACAAGATAAAAAAAGAAAAAAAGGAACCCAATAAACTCTAGATGCTTGATTCCTCAAGGCTCCTGCAAGTCTTCGAGTCCTCCAAGCCTTCTCCAAGCAAGAATCCACTAATGCTCCCAAGAAAGATGAAGAAATGCAAGAAAATGTGATGAAAAACCTAAGTTTAAGATGAAAAGATAAAAATGAAGAATGAGTTCTTTTGTTAGGATCCAGGTTTTTCTACTCTTGGGGATGTCCTTTTTCACCCCACCAACCCATTTGGATAGAAACCCTTGGCCAATAGGATGCTTAAATTCAAAATTGAGGTGGGGGACCATTCTTCCTGGGTCTAGGGGCGCCTAGGCCACAGGAGGTGGTCTTTTAGTGCCTAGGGCTTAGCTGGCGCCTAGGCCTCCAGAGTATAATTTTCAAGTAGGAACTTTTGAATTGTGGTGCTTAGGCCTTACTCCTCGGGTTTAGGCATCACAGCTATAAATTCGCTTTGACTTTCACATGCTTGTTTTTCATTTCGCTCGTCCTGGAGCCATTCCAATACTATGGTTTGCTTCTCTAAGCTATAAAATGAAGAAACAAAGCAAGAATCAGCCGAAAATTTTGGGTGATGAGGTAGAAAATGGTGGTTAAAATTGACAAAAAATCAACATGTTTGACCACAAAATTAACATTTATTAATCAAACACATGACTTGTGCATTCATTTCGTTTGATGATTTTATTAGGGAAAAAATGTTCTCACTCCCTCCGTGAATAAATACTACACTAGTCACAAATTTTTATAAAATGTTATATATTCATCCCTAATCATTTTTTTTTTGCATATTAGTCACCAATCTTCATTTTGTTCCATATTAGTCCCTAATATTTGAAGTCTATTTTGTTTTTTAATATTAAGAAGCATGAAAAGGTATATATTTATCTGTAAGAGAAAGTTTTAAGAAAGTTGTGGAAAAATTGTATGTTTCTTGAATTTCGGAGGACTTCAAGAGACAAATTACAGTATGGGCAAATATTGCGTTGTTAGTTGGGGTTGAACTTAGTTGGTGGCAGGAGATGCCCAAGTATTTTGCCAGTTTATTTGTTATTGCGTACAAATTTTGTTGTATATTGGTTCCTAGCCACGGCCCATGCAATAGATATTCCTTATTTAATATCTCATCCATCAATAATTTTCATACATTTGTCACAACACCGAATGGAGGGGGAGAATGCACAGTAAGTGCCAAGCCTTTAAAGTCAGTTACATATTGGTCCTTAACACTTTTAAATCCGCTAGTTTTTTCATTGTATATTGGCCTTAAATCTTAAAGTGTTGCATATGGGTCCCTAAACCTTCATTTTGTTATGTAGCAGAGTTTCTACTTTGTTACATTATAATTTTACAAAGAAAAGGACTGATAAATTAAATAGTCGATTAACTGTAAAACATTATAGCACAGCTTGAAAGAGGAAACAATTGTTGTTACTGTAAATTGCTTCATTAGTCCTAAACTTTTAAAGCATGCTGAGTTAATTTAAATTTAAAAATTGAAATTTTATAGTTACATCCGAGCTATCTTATTTGCCGATGATCATAAATCATAATCAGAAACCTTCAGCAGGTCTTATTGGCCTGAGTAAAATTTTTAGCAGCAAACAAATAAAATTTACACCAGATGGGGCCTAGTTTGGGGAATATTGGTAATATGAAGTAGGTTGATCTAAATTAGTGAACATTATATATATATATAATATTCACTTTGACTAATAAAATACTACACTTGAAGACAAAAAATTACTACACTTGTAGTGTCCCTACTGTAATTATAACGAATTGTGGGGAAAACAAGTTTAATATCTCACTCCTTATTTAATATTGTCATGTTTTGTATCTTTCCATCTATTTATTAATGTGTTCTTCTAATTGTGGAAGTGGGGAAATAATTAAGATAACTAGAAAAGAAATGTCGACAAGGGAGACAATTACTTCGTTCATTTTTCTACCTGAATGTGATTATCATAGACAAAAGATTTAAATGATAGTAGTAAATAAAAAAAATCTTAAAGACAACCAGTGGTGCTAATTAAGCTAGCATGCTTAATTACTTGTCGGACTTTTTGTAAACTTATGTTGTGAGGGAGATGGGCTAATTTGGATTTATCGATCTTCAATCATTAATTGCAATAGTTGCAATTAGTCCTGTCCCTGTCGGAAGTATCTGGAAAGTGTACGAAAAAGAAACAAATAAGAGGAAAAGAAGAAAAAACCGATCGCTAAAGTCCATCAAACTTGAGATGTCCCAACTTCGAACAAACTTACATGTCGGAATGATAATACCAATCGTGTCAAGAAGACGAAAAATACAACTCCACGTAAGCCAAAGTCTGGATACTTCCCTCACATTGAACGCGTAATTATTATATATACCAAATCATCAAGATGTGATGTGATTTGATGAACAGTGTTACACTATTCTGCCTTTGTTTCAAAATTTACAATTATAATATTGTTTCTTTCAAGTGTCCGAGTATTAATTAAAGAAAAAGACACGCATGTTTGAGAGATCAAATCTTGAAGGTAACCCATCAATGGTGATCTCTCGCCTTCAGAAGTGGAGACTTTCTCATGTCCATGGTGGAGCCCTTTTCACAGCTGTTAGCTTTTGGAAAACGTTTCAAGTACATGCGCCAATATATATGCTGCCTCTTGTCGCACTCACATAAGCGCTTTTTGTATTATTAACTTTTGTAATGTCAATAGTAAATTTAGTTTTGAAAGTAAGATTTTTAGCGCCAAATTTGATAAAGTTAAAAGTTTGATGATTAAATTGATCGTTTGACTATTTTGTAGTGATAAAATTGGTACTTTATCCACAACAAATTTGTAGGCGTAACATTGGTGAAGGATTTTGGTCTCAAGTTCCAATTTCTTGCTTAGGACGGTGATGAAGGGACTTGTGCACAAGGTAGGTTCCGGTGTTGCGAAACAATCTATAATTTTTAAGTCCGTAGAGTATCAACAAAAAAATTTAAAGTCTGTAGAGAATAATAATTTCACTTGAGATGACGCAATAAGCCTAAGGTCTAATTCATTTAGGGTAAAAGCCAATAGTTATATCTAAACTATGCCCAATATTACTTAAGCGTTTTGAAACTATCGAGTGTTGAACTAGTCATTATCAAATTATTTAATTATTGTTATCTTGTCCTACTGTCCATCACAGCCACTAAGAACAGACGGAAACATGATGTGGCTTTGAAAGATTGGGTGGCTGTTGATGTGTGCTTATCCTGTAAAACAAAAAAGAGCTAGTGACTTAAATGAACAAAGGGATGAAATTGTTGCTCTAGCCCCATCTTTTCTATATCTTCCCTAGAAACAATAAACTTTGCTCCTTTGCCATCTCTAACCCTAAGATGTTTTCTCAATGTCCTTAATTCACTCTACTACCTAATGCATCACTACCTCCTTCTGATAGCCCATCTATCATCACCGGTCCCGACAGCCATCCCACCTCACCGTCGCTCCGCATCTTTTTCCCCTAGTGCCACATAGCCACATTACATTTCTATTTGTCCTTAACAGTTATGATGAATGACAGTATGAGGCAACAACAATTAAATAATTTGAGAATGATTAGAGTGACACTTAATAGTTATGACAATTGATAGTTTTGGGATGATTGATCAACATTAGATATAGTTTAATGATGACATGTAGCTTTTACCCATTCGTTTATATTTAAGTTGATTAATGTAAAATGGTTTGTTTTAATTTTATGAATTTTTTATCCAAAACTAATGTCACTTGAAAGCTAATGGGTATGATACTTCATTAAATAACATTTTTATAACGTAATTAATTTTTTAAAATTAAACAATGCAATAAAATAAAAATAAATAAATAAAATTAATCACACTATAAGGAAAAATTTATTCAAATGATTATTAAACCTTTGTAATCTAGTTTCCAAATAACATTTGTTCCAGAAGAAAAATGCAAAAATTAAAACAAAAAATTTTAAATAAATCCATAAGGAAAACCGCTATTGCAAAGGGTATCTATATGTGTAACAAACAACGGTAAGAAGCATCTTTGGCCAATGGCTAATGGTGACCGAGTAGACAACTAGGATAATAGTGATTACCTCTACGGTGGATTGCTTTGCTCAGTGAAGGGAATCATTATATGGTTTTTAAATGACCTAAATACCTATTGCTCTATTGAATTATGATGACTCGGACAGTTTGTCCCCTGAATTATAAAGTGGATCAACCTATACTTGAACTTTAAAAAATCTGCCAGTGTTGACACCCAATTTTGTCCGACCCTTTAAAAAAAATTTAAAAAAAATTAATTAATTATTATTAAAGAAAAAAAGAAGAGAAGAAAAAAATTAAATTAAATATTTTATGGGGGCATTTTGTTTTATAGGGTTAGTTAAAATTAATATATATATATATATATATATCTATATGTGTGTATAAAATATAAATGAAAACTTTAAAAAAAAAATTGAATTGACAAATATAAGAAGTTTGGGGTAAATCTGACAAAAATGAGAAGTTTGGGAAGAATTTGACAAAATCTGGGAATTTCAGGGAAATTTGGTAATTTTCACGTCATTTTTGGGCCAAACAAACAGTTGTGGGCCAAATTGACAGAACTGACAAGTTTGGGCCAATCAGTAATTTCGTGAAAAATCTGGGACCAGACCAGTAGTCAAAGGAACCTGAAGGACTAAAACTGTCATTTTTACCAAATTATGAGATAAGTCTGTTTTTAATTAAACTTCAAATTTTTTTAATCAATGGAAATCAATCCTCCTTCCCCTATAAATAGGGGTCCAAAGATGCGAAGAAAAAAAAAATCAAGATTGGAGCTCTTCATCTAAAAGGGGAAAAACTGTAGCTTTAGTCCCTGACCTTTCCTCCCTCTTCCCAGAAAACCTGAACTTTCCCCTTGTGCCGCCGTCACCCTTCGTTTGCCATCCAACAATTTCCTTCAGCTTTTACGTTCCGTCGCCGTCTCCCTTCTGCCGTAGCCGTCACCCCATCCGTCGCCGTCGCCGTCACCGTCGCCCTCCGTGCTGATTGCCGCCGCTCCACCGTCGTCTTCTCCCTTGCCCGACACCATCACCGTCTCCCTTCCAGCTCGCCTTCTCTCCTCCCCGTTGCGTCTCCATCGCCCCCGTCTGTTCCCTCCGCTAGTCGTCTACCCTCCCGGCCTCCACACCTCCATCGCGCCGTCGTCTCGTCTTCGTCACCATTGTCCAAGCCCAGTTGCCCTTTTCCCCTCTATCGTCGCCAGAGAACGGTGAATCAAAGCGAGACCCATTTCTGGAAGCGTGTCCCGACCCGGATCCGGCCCAGTCAACATATTTTAGGTATAGTTCTTCTTTAGTCCTTCTAATTTTATATTCTGTTCATAAAATTCGCTAACTTTCTTTTTCTTGCAGATAAGCCATTAACAGCCAACTTTTGGTGTTTATTTTTTTTATTTCTTTTTCCATTTCTTATTATTTTTTTTATATGGAAGGTTATACCTCCTACTTTTATGTGGATGGCAAAAAGCCCCACTTTTCTTTATTTATTTACTTTTCCGCAATTATTTACTTTATGCACTTTGATTTTTTTTATGGAAGGTTATACCTCCTACTTTTATATGGATGACAAAAGAAAAATGCCCACTTTTCTTTATTTTATTTAATTTTCCGCAATTATTTACTTTATGCATTTTTATTTTTTTATGGAAGGTTATACCTCCTACTTTTATGTGGATGACAAAAAACCCTCACTTTTCTTTATTTATTTACTTTTCCGCAATTATTTACTTTATGCACTTTTATTTTTTTTTGTGAAAGGTTATACCTCCTACTTTTATGTGGATGGCAAAAGGCCCCACTTTTCTTTATTTATTTACTTTTTCCGCAATTATTTACTTTATGCACTTTTATTTTTTTATGGAAGGTTATACCTCCTACTTTTATGTGGATGGCAAAAAGCCCCAGTTTTTATTTATTTATTTATTTATTTATTTATTTACTTTTCCACAATTTATTTTTCTTTATGTGAATGATTAATCTTGTTTTACTTATTTACCATCCTTTTATGGCTAGTCAAAAAGTCCATCTTATCTTTTTTTTATTACAACCAAGCCCCCCGTCCTTTATTTTCCTTTATCTTTTTAAACATTAATTGGAATTCTAAGACTTTTCTTTCATTTATAATAAAATCTAACCTTTTATTCCTTTTATCAAAATAATTTCCTTTTTTTTAGATATAAAAAAAATCATAACCGGACGATTCCACAAAAATCAAATTTTTAAGTATTTTTTTTAAATCTATGGATCAGATAATTACTTTAAAAAATCTCTCATCAAACAAAAAAAAAAGAGAATGAAAAGAAAAAAATAAAAATTTTAAAAGTAATAATAATAATAAGGAAATTAATATTAAGATCATTAAAAATCCATATTCGGTAAAATTTATGACAAAAAAAATTAATTAATTAACAATTAACTAAATAATTAATTAAATAATTAAATAAATTAAAATTTTAAATTAAATTCCATGTTCGGGTGATCCGATAAGATCCATGGTTTTGAAAATATCAAGTTTTTAATAAAAATAAATAAAAATTAAGTACTAAGATTGACAAAAATCCATATTCGGATAATTCGACAGAATTTATGATATAGATTAATAATTAATTAAAAAAAATTAAATTTTCATTAAATTCCATATCCGGGTGATTCGATAGAATCCATGGTTCGGAAATATCAAATTATTATAAAAAAAAATTATACAAATTAATTACCAAAATTTTAGAAGTCCGTATCAATCTAAAAAATCACATCTGGATGATTCAGTTAAAATTTCTAGTTTGAAAATTAACTGAAATTATTTAAAAGCAATCAAAACAAAATTAAATCAACTAAGGTACCAATTTTGGGCGTTAAAATAAAATTATTTTAACGTAACCGTACTCCCGAACCCCCGAACTCTTGTAGACCATTTTTAGGTGTCCAATCGACCTAGGTGAAAACTGATTGGTGGCAACTCCTAAAAACCCCACGTTCCCATAGCCAGTTTACTTCTTCAACTCACTCATGCATTCACGTGGCCACACGTGACAAAAACGTCGCTAAACAACAAACGGAGCATCATTCTCTCCTTCGTTCACAACACCACCTCAATCTCTAACACATCCTCTATCTTCCCTCTGCCTACCTAGGTTTCAATTGGATTTCCTGACATTGCGGAGACCCAATAGTGGATTGTCATTGGAGATGCAATAGCAGATTGACATCGGTGGAATCGGAGACGTCATTATTCTCTGCTACCATTAACGAACGAAGCACGTGAAGAAAATGAGAGGGCCTGGAAGTCAAGTGTGTTTTTTCTGTCTCAATGATTCATTTGATTCATTTAGATGCTCTCCATCGGACTTGACACCTCGCACGATTCATCCATCTCGGAGTGATGCGATGCACTGTCAAATACGCGGTGGAGGCTTTAGGTAAAGGTGTGGCGACTGGGGCCAGGGGACTAGGCCGCTTTGGCTATGAATAAGGCTGCTTTGGCATCGAAGGTAGGAGAATCATAGTTCAAGGAAACAATAGGTATTTAAGTCTTTTTAAATTTTTACGGTACCGACTGGTATGGTCGATATGTATTGATATTGAGCTAAAAATGATATGAGACATTCAAGACAAAGGATGTCCTCTGTACCTATTGTTACTAGTCATCTCTCATCATACCAGTTATACTGTCTCAGTATTAGTCAAATATATATATTTTTTATTTTTTAGTTTTTTAATATTTTTAGGTAAAATATATTATAAGTATGTGTAATTGATTAGTTTTATAACAAACATTTACTATTATTTGAAAGAAAATTTGTACTTGGTCGGTTGTCGAAACTGCAAAAAATAATTCTGTCTCATTAACAACTCAGAATAAATAAATTTGTATTATAGGGATGAAAACCAGGTCGAATCACAAGGGAAATTCTTAACCGAAAGCTTTCTGATAGAAAACTAAAATAAAAGATTATGGAGGGATTGTTTGCAATCAACAATAAAATTAAAAATAATTAGAGAGCAAAACTTAAAAAACCTATCAAGTAAGAAATCAACGTAACAATCAAGAATGCAAACCTTGATATCAGTTAACATCTACCATCAAATTCCTATAATTAATCATCAATTCATAGATAGATCAATCAAGACTTTAAATATTATTAGTTGGAGCTATCTTCCTACCTCTTCTTAGTTATAGTTAATTAGAAAACAAACAATCTAATTAACCCTAATTGCTAAATAACCTAAGCAAGTATTTTGATTAAATTAAAAATTGCATTAAAGAAGTAGGGAGATCGATGAAGCTAAATAACACAAACACAAGCTGTTGCATTTAATTTAGTTGAATGTTCTCTCTAAGACCTAATGGTTTCTGACACAGTAAATCAATAAACGCTAGTTGCTTCACAAATTAGACAAATCAAATAATTACAGATTTGATTTCTAACTTAATAGAAGTTTGAATACGAATAACAATTAGTAAACCTCCTAACATATAAACAAAACAATCATGAAATTAATCATAAAAGAATATCCAATATTTAAAGTATTAATCAAGAATAAAAAGAATCAGCCGGACATGAGCATTAAAAATCACTAAAAAGAAAAGAAAAGAAACAAGAAAATATATGAAAGCAAGTTGTGTCCCAGCCACCCCTTGCGGCAGTTGCTATATGTTTTTTAACAAAATTAACCTAGTTTGGTTAAATTACAAAATCTCCTTAAACTTTCTATATTGTTACAAAATTACCCCACACAAATAAAAAATATTAGAAATGACTAGAATGCCTTAATATTACTAAAAGAATGATGTCTTCGGTTCTAATTTTTCACCCATATGGTTTAGAGGCTTTTGGAATTAATCCACATCAAAACTAGTTTAAAAAATACTCTAGAGCATTAGTAGCAACTTTAAATTTGGCCTTGATGCAGTCATTATATCTCAAAACTTAAAGCATGAAAGTTGTATAACTCTTTTTTTAGTTTCAAAATGACACCTAAATCACATAAAATGGATATCCACAGCAAAAGAAATACCCAAAATACCGAAACTACTTCTAAACCAGTGATGATGCGCAAATCATGAATTTGAAGATGAATTTAACCCCCTTAAAGTGTGAACTAGGTTTCATGGTTTTATATGATTTATAGCTCTAGATGTTAGCTTTCCAGTGAATCAAGAATCACTTCATTTCGATCTCTGTAGATCGATATATGATTTTTCTACTGGAATATCACAAATCTGTCAAAATCCTGAAAGAACACAACCAAATTAAAAATTGTAAAATTACAAATTAAATCCACTTCTAATCTATTGAGTCCAGACATGCTTTAAGCTACAAAACATACTCAAAATATATCTTTAAGGTTCAAAACACATTAAAACATGATAAATATGAAAGAAATAAATATAGCAAATGTAAGCCTATCAGTACTTTTATTTTTTTCATACCTTAAAAATTATGGTTTTATTATATATATAGTGAATTGTTTATATAAAAAAAATTTAATTACTCTACACACATATAACATGCACTTCATATTCTTACAAACTCAAATTTTATCATGTTTTATGAGTTGATATATTATATTTATATGTATTTTATCTTCATATATGTTTATATACCTAAAATATTTAAAATAGGTACATTTGAGACAATACGGTACAGTACTAATACTATGTCATACCATTAGAAAATGGTACATTATCCGATACGAGAGTTGCAACCTTGAATCATTATATAATATTGTTTATGGTATAAAACCATTTATAGCCATGGAAAACTTATTGCAGCATTTACTTGAGCCAAGTAACTCAGATTGTGTAAATATGGCACTTAAGGATTTTAATTCCTACCTCAAAATAATTGGTAGAAGTAAGGGTTAATTACAATTTATCCCTTGAGGTTTAAGTGAAATTACTCTTTTCCCCTATTGTTTAAAAATTACACACTTTACCCTAATTCCTTTTTAATACAATCGTATAGTAACTTCTAAAATCTTAATTTAGATAATATAGTTGTCATCTTCAAATCATTTCAATGTGTATATTATTTTTTATAATTAATTAACATTTAAAAAATACTGTTTTAAAAATTGAAAGAAATAAAAAAAACTGATAATTTAAAATGTCCATTAATTATGCAAAAATATCATACAGATTAAAATTATTAGAAGATGGCTACCGTAATATCTAAATTAATATTTCAAAAGTTACAGTTATATTGTATTAAAAAGGTGAGAAACAAAATGTATATTTTTGAAACAAGATAGGCAAAATGTAATTTCACATAAACCTCAGGGGTAATTGTAATTATCCCTAGAAATAATTCATTGAATACCCCTAAGAAGTCATTAGGATCTTTTAGAATGTATGCACTAATAGATTGAAGAATACAAGCAATCGAACAGAACGCAAAGTAGAAGGCACAAGAAGGGACGAGCTAGAGAGATGACTAGTAGTTGTATTTGTTGGAGGGCACAGGTGGACATTTGTAGTTCCTTTCACTTTTAGAAAAATCATCAATTTTTTAGTTGGTTTTGGTTTCATATGAAATCAGCCAAATGTGGAATCAATTTGAGGTATATATGTATTAATATATTATAAAATTTATTATACTATATATATAATTATTTATTGAAAATTATATTATAAGGGCCTTTAGTCTTTTAGTTCTAATCTAATACTAAGTCTTAACTATTTCATTCACACTCCATAAACACATTTCTATTTTAGTAGACCATCGTCAGGCAAGCGTCTGTGGATGCAATTTTGTTGGATTGCTGTTGTTATAGATATATGATATGAACCGAAAAACCCGAGAACCAGAATTGAAAAACCTGAAACCATGGTTATGGTTATATTCAGTTCTTGGTTCTTATGTTGGGCAGAAATTTTTTAGAATCAAGCCTATTTCAAATTGATTCGGTTCCACAATAAACCTAAATCAACCCAAACCATGTTTTTATCCAAGTAAGCCAAATATGGGCCTAGCAAGGAATGTAAACAATTGGGCCTAGCCTAGCCCAACACTGCCGCCAAAATTTTTTAAAATAAAAAATGATAAGTGATGCCCAATTTTTAATAAAACAAGGGAAATGGAGGGAAGAGAAGAATTGAGTTACTCCCCCTAGCCCCACATCCAATTTGGAAGGGTGGGAAAATGTACAAATGAGGGAAGTAAGGGATAATAACTCTCTCTCTCCTTCCATTTCCTTTTATTCAAAGAAAAGAATTATGCTAACTTACCTCTGTCATCTCCTTCTTTCAATCCAAACAAACCCTTTAGCAAAGGAAGAAGAAAGTAGTTGGATTCATATGAGCATATGGGTCAACAGAATGAAATTTTGGAATATTTATTGATATATTGTTGGGTTAATCCTCTATTATAATTTTAAGCTGGGGATATAATAAACCTAAAATAGTCTCTACACTCATACTTTGGGTTTATTTACAATTTCTGGCAGCGCACCTCTTCGTCTCTTCACAATTATCGGAATTGGTTTTCCTCCGCCATCGCATTGTTTGTGAGGCGGAGCTGTTAACAACCTGTCATTGTCTACCTATCGCGATCCCCTCTCACTTCGCTTTCCTTTCCTTCTCCCATGGTGATTGCAGCTACATCAGTGACATCTTCTTCATTCTTTTCACTCAACTAGCGTCGAATGGACACAACGACTATGACGGACCCAGAGAGGAGGACGCTGCAGAAAGGTCTAGCTATTGCTGACTTCAGTCACTTTAGACCGGCAGTTTGTAGGGTATTTGATTTCTTGAACAAGAGGATGAGGCGTGGAGGGGAGTGAGCCAATGAGACTTCCTGACTTTCTCAGGTCACAAGAGCAGTGAAAGGCATTGTCTGGCTTCGGTATCTAGAGGACCCATGGTTCTCTCTGCCACCTTTAGAGCATAGGCATTTGAGGCCTATGCTCTTTATCTCTACTATTCGTTGAGGATTGGTTGAAGCCACTTCTTGAAGTGTATGATCCTAAAGAAGTTGCTAATTATTTTAGTTACAAGCGTTATGTTGTAGCTCTTAATTCGACTGCTTAAGGTATTAGTTGCTTTTTTATCTGCCTTAGTTTGATCCATTTACTTGGAAGAGGTTTTCATCCACCAGAGTAAGATTTTGCAATTGTTATGCTGTAATAATATTGTTTTATTTAGTAAAAAATGTTTCATTCATATAAATTTGATATCCTGTAATATACTGTTCATTTAGTAAAAAATAATATTGTTCTATAAATAATATTATTCGTTTCAATAAGAAATGTTATTTTATTCATGTAAATTGTAAATGTATTGTTTGGTAAAATATTTTTTATTTTATAAGAAATGATATTCATAAATAATGTTCAATAAGAAATATTGTTCCATTTATACAAATTTGAAGTTCTGTAAAATACTGTTAATTTCATAAAAAAAGTTATTAGTAAATAATATTGTTCCATTCAAGAAAAAAAAAGTTCTTCTATTCAGACAAATTTACTGTTCTGTAAAAAGTAGTTTATTTCCTACGTTGTGCTACTCAAGAAGCGATGAAAGTTTTGTTAAAAAATATTATTCATTTGGTAAGATGTACTTTTCTATATGCAATGAAATTTTTATAAATATGGTAAAACTAAGTGAGTAATGCGTTGGACTAGGTGCAGTATATGTTTACACATGATTTTAACAATCAAAAGAAACCAATTTCTTGCCAAAAATGAAAAAACCAATTTAAAAAATAACCCCAAAAAAACCATGAAAATGTGAGCCATAAAAGTAGGATTGGACTTGGATCGCGTGTCGTGGTATTACGAGCAAAGGGGGTGAATTTATCCCCTCAATCCAAAATAAATCTTATATTTACCCCTTTTACAGTTTTACTTAGGGGATGAATGAGTTACTGTAGCCCAGGTAAAAGTCCTTAGTTTCTTTCTGGCCTTTGGGATTCCACAAGCCCAAGGGTTTTATCGGCCTGGAGAGGACCTAATTGCGCCTAGGTTGACTAACCATTTTTGCAATGTTGTACACTTGAGCTGTGACAGCGCGTGGAGCAGAGCCACAAATATTTTTTTCATCAGGCAAAATTATTAATATTTGTCATTTTATTATGCGTTTCCATTTTCAATTGTTTAAATAAATAATAAATAAAACATGTGTTTAGATTAGAAGGTATAAGAGTCTTGAAATACATACTTGTTTTCTTTTTCTTTTTTCATTGTCTTTAATATTAAAAATTATATTACAAAGCTTTAAAAGTTAAGGGAGATCTTAGGGGAAGCTTTTTGAAAATTATTTTTACCAATCTTCAAACTTGGGTCCTTATATTTACCCATATAGCATGTATAATAAGTTTTATCACCGAGGTAAAACTTCAATCGGGCACTATTTTCTTTGTTAAGAAAAGTTATTATTATTATTATTATTACTACTGATGCCCTTTAGTATCTTTGTCTTGCGACATGGTGAATTTCGAGGAAGCTTCCGAGGAGAGAGAACGTCTGACGGAGAGGTTCCCCAGGTGGGAAAGTACCTGAAAGACTCCGAAAAAAGGGTTAGGAGGTCCCCGGGATGACTTTCCGGGGAGGAGCCTCCAACGCCCAAGTTAGTGTCCTGATAGTGAGTGAAGTAGTAACACTTAAATGGATATGGGGTCTGGCCTGTATATGTTTTTTGTTGTGCGAGAGTGCCGATGGCGAGAGAGCTCCCTTGCCAAGTCCTGTTTCCTAGTATTTATAGAAGTACCTGGCCCGTTTGGATCCTGACACGTGTTCGGTCGGATTCTTTCTGTGCTTTTTGGGCGTAGGGAATAGGTAGCCGTTTGTAGGCTCCTAGTTTTGTGGCTGAGATGGGACTTGGATGATACCAGGGTGTCAGGCCGCTGTTTCAGGCAGCGTGAGGGCGACCTGTCAGAGGCTCATTAAATGCTCCTGCCGTACTCTCGAGGTCCTTTGGGCGAGGTCGCCCTCTGGTACGGACGCCCTCCTTCGGGAATCACGCTAGTGGCTCGGGAAGTTCTCTAGCTCGGGAGTTCCGCCTTCGGGGAGAATCTCTCCTGCTTTCAGTAGCTGGTTCTTTTCTCTCAAAGGCGATATGTTCGGTTCCCCGAGAGAGTCAACGACACATTTAGATAACCTGGCGTTTCAACCGAAGTGCTTACTTCGTCATGCTCGATCTCGCTTCTGCCGAGGTCTGTGGCAATGCTTCTTTCCGAGCTATGTCAGGCTCCCCGGTCAAACATTCAGGGGAATTAATGCTGGGAGAGGCGATAGCCTTTTAGCTATCAACTACTACTATTACTATTACTTCTTCTGCACTTGTATTTTTTTCCACTGAAATATAATTGCATATATATACAATAATATATCGGACATACGATGAAAAAAAAAAACACAAGAACCAACCACATTATCTGAAGGATCTAAAACCCAAACTATTAGATTAAAAAAAAATAGTAAAACAGAACATCGATCTATATGCATGATGTAGGTACATATACCAGGTGATAATGTTGGTTGTAGTGCAGCCAATTCAACACATATCTTGTTGATTTAACATCCAAACACCCAACCAAACCATGTCTGGTGGGTAAACATACATTTTCAGACATGAATATATGTCCAACTTGCCTATTTGTCCATATGGAACTGCCTAATATTTTCGTAATATGTATTGAATCAAAATATATACTTCTAATATAATTCCCAATATTAATTTGTCTTTGGTCAATACCATTACCTTGGTTAAGGTATTACGTACCTCAGAGTATAGCACTTAATGGTTGCTAGGATCAGTTTTTATTTTCACCATAAATGAAGCTTCTACCTTTTGCTAATTGAAAATCGTCAAATAAATCACCATAACTAGAGAGAATGATAGTTATGTAGAGAGAATGATAGTTAAGGTTTGTGGTTGTTATCAATGGAAAAGTATGAACTAGGGCAATTTGGTGTTACTAGGAGAATAAGAATTTTGGGTGTGCTATTTTATCCTAGTTGTTTTGGGGATTAATTTGTGAGTTTAAGGAAGTCTAAGATTTTGAAGTAGCTTAGGATTTAATTTTACTATTTTGCTTGGGTTTGAATATGGACAATAAATAAGTTGTGATAATGTTTAGGTATATGAGAGAGTGTTGGCCCAAGTGCAACCAAAAGTGGGGCGATAATTGGTTGCTTTAAAAACTCCAGCAAAATAAAAATTTATAACTAAATTCACTCAATCAACTATCAATCACAAGACAAACAAAGATAAACAAAATATAAAGAGAGGTAAAGAAAAATGATGTGTCGCGATTTATAGTTTAGTTCCACCAATCGAAGTCTACTTCCTTTCAATAAGCTTATCCACTTAAGGGTTTCTTTACCATCTTTTGTTCAAGATACAATAGTATTTTTTTCAAAATTCATACTCAATCAATCCCTAGTTCTTTTTTAGGCTAACTAGAAACAAATCTTTAGTTTTTTTTCAAAGCTCACTAAAAAATCACTCTTTAGTTTTTTTTTTCAAGGTTTATTAGGAATCACTTTCTCATATAAGAGATTCTTAAACTTGAAATGTTTACAAAATTACAAACTGAAATAATAGCATTCTCGTTGGATTTACAAGTGAAAACACAAATCTTAACTTTTTTCTCAAATGATGAACATTTTTATGAGTAGTTGATGATAAATCTTTATTCCAATGGACAAGTCCCTTGAATAAGGTGTTTTTCGATAAAGTTATACTCCTTTGGGTCAAAGAACAGTTGGATAGCTACTAGAATATCCATTAAATGCTTCAGAAAATTTGCTAGACATTACCTTCTGTTTTTGTGCAGAAATCTTCAAGTTTAATAAGTTAAACATCGAGTTTAATTAAGTTTGAATTCATTCTTCAACGGCTAGATTTGAATCTTGTAGAGAAATTACAACGTCTATGGTTGTCCTCTGATTGGTCCAAGAAGATTTTCAACTTGGAAGTTAGCTCGCATCATTTTGAGAGAAAATCGCATAACAATTCAAAATCTTCAGTTAATAGATTAAACTCCAAATTTAACTTGTTAACTAATATCTCCATAAATGGAAAAATCTCTGGATCATTGATTAAATTGATTTTAACATGTTAAACAAATTTAAAATAAAGCTTTCTAGATTGATTCACACCATTTATTAGCTTGTTAAAAAACTTTATATTTGAAATGAAACTCATCATTTTAAACTTGATTAAACCAAAACTGATACAAATTACATATTTTTAACTCGTATAAAAAAAACAAGATTACATAATAAAATCCACTCTTTTCTTATTGAAATAACACTCTAAAGTTTCTACCTAAAAACATACTTAGAAAGAGCATGTGAAACGTAGAAATCAAAATGTTAGACAAAAAAATATTTTTGCTAATTGCCTCTAGAAAAACCTCTTACAAGTAACAACTAAAGAAACCTCTAAGAAGTAACAACTAACAAAGTTTTGGCATAATGATTTAGAAATGGGTAAGTTACACTATAGATCTCCTAACTTATTTTTTGTTCTAATCGAGTACCTTTACTTCAGTTTGTCTTCATAAATTCCATTATCTCATATAAAATGTTCAAATTAGCTCCATTCTATCATTTTCTCCATTACTTTTGACGGATTCTTAATAAAACATGCTCTCTCTAGTCACTAATTTTCTTCATTCTACTCCTAGCATCCTAAAACTCATACATGTAACACTTTAACCAACATTTCACCCGAGACTTTCTCCCTCTACCCACAATGCCACTATACCCAATGCTTTGAAAACATAAGAACGAAAATATCATTCAAACAAAAATCTAAGAAAAACTCAACACATACACACACATGTATAAAAGAGAAACCTACTCAAAAAGTAGGAAATATTCACAATGGAGTTTCTTGACTCACTTTTCAATGTCAAAATATTTTAGGGACTCTTTAACTACACTATATTATTTGGATTTTTATTGTATTAACATCCTTATAAATCTTTGTTGAGTTATAATTTGGACATCATCTTCCATTTCTGCCTATCTTAAACATAATTCTAACTATTAAAGTACACAAATAAATTTATAGCTAACCATTTACCCACATGGTTTATTAATTTAATGATTGATATAATTGGACTCATTATTAGGTTTTTTTCTAGAGTTAGTGTTACCAATTAGAGTGTTATAGTAGTAATGCTATTAAAACTATTAATTATTTTATTTAATGTTTTAGTTACTAACATTTATTAGGCAATAAATTTAATCCACTAATTATACAAAATTTATACATTGAATGTGCAATTAAATTCTTTAGTTACTAACATTTATTAGGCAATAAATTTAATCCACTAATTATACAAAATTTATACATTGAATGTGCAATTAAAATCTTTAAACTAAAACTAATTATATATCAATTAGAAAAAATGGTTCGTATAAATTAGTCTAACCTTATTAATTAGAGGAAGGAACAAAAAACTTTCAAGTTTATACGATATCAAAATGATTAGGTTTTAAAAATATAACTTCAAGTAATTCTAATTCTATCCATGATCATTTCACTCCTCTATTTCTCTTACTTTATTTTATTTTCTTAAACAAAAGAAACTTCTTATATTATCTAATATTTTTATCCCTTCACAACAGTGGCGATAGATTTGTATGGTTTTTTTATATAATAATTTTAGTTGCTTCATAAATTTGTTTGAGATACGGTTACATACAATTAACTATGTCATTTTTAGCTTTACTATACTAATATTTTCTCCTTTGTTTAGTTAAAAAAGCAATGGTAATTTGTTTTTACAATTTCTATTTACCTTTTCATTCTCTTTGCCTACTAAAAACTAATTCAAGTATTTTTTTTACTAAATATTTATTAATATAAATATAAAAAAATATAAAATATCATCTCAACTGTATATAGTTTATTTTTTTCCATTTAAGTGTGCATAATTAATTGACATTTGCCTTTCCAAGTTTGATGATTAAAGATTGATGTTAAACAATGTTGAAGATGGAACTTATTTTTTAGATTTTAAGTAGATTATTATTCTTTAATTGTTATATTCATTGTTTTATAACAAAAAAATTAAAAATAAATAGATTTTATTAAATGTATAAAACATGGATTTATTTCAATTATTATTATTATTATTATTATTATTATTATTATTATTATTATTATTATTATTAAAATAATTATGCAATTATATATACAATTAAAATATATAAAAATATATGCATACATCGTACGAGCAAAAAACTAAAGGAAAATTACCTATACCCTTGAGGTTTAGTGAACCCTACACTTGTGTCTTCGCTGTTTCAAAAACTTACCCTAACCTTCCTCAAAAGCTTAAAATCCCTACACTTACCCCTTCCACCGTTAACATCAGTTAAAACGCCTAAACTAACCTATACTTACTTCATTCACAGAAAAGAAAAATTACTTGTTTTGCCCTCTTAGCCTTTTTTCATTAAATATTTGCCCCTAACTTTTGCATCTACCAATTTGAAGTCTAAACAAGAAATAAATCTAAATTTTACATATTTATTTACAAATGTAATCTAACAACAAGAACTCACCTAGGTTTGCTCATCTCCCTCTGATCCCTTTCTTCCCCTCACTGCCCTCATCTCCCCCCATCCATCCGCTCCTTTTTTTGCTATCCACCATTGGCACCGCAATGAGATCGAAGCGGTGTCAAAGATTAGGAACTGCTCAAGCTTTGAAATTGCTTGGTTCAAAATCATCTCACAATAAAACAAAGGAGATTAAGAACTGCTCAAGCTTCAAAATCAGTGACGTAACCTTGTAAATGGAGAAGGACAGAAATTGGGGTTGCGGACAGAGAAGGGCAATAAGAGAAATCAGCAATGTTAGCCTTGTGAAATTAAGGTCACGAATAAAGAATGAGAGAATGAGACGCAATTTCAAGGTAGAGCTTGCACCAATGATGCTCCGTTGCATCCTCTTCTACAACATCAAGCTTCAGCAACACTCTGTTGAGCCTTCTTTGTGAACAATTCGTCGACCAAGAGAATAGCGACAATGGGAGTTTCATCCTGAGATAGCTGTAAATTTTTTAATTCTCCATCCAAATCTCGACTCTTCTCTCCTAGGTGTGCACCGATTTGGTTGTTAGGGGCACTGATTTTGTCATTTGTTTGTAGGTTTTGATTTGTGTTGAAGTTGGGATGAATTTGGAAGGTTTGTGTGTTTTTGTGTCATGATAAATCGAAGATAGTGAGACAAGTGCAAAGTTTGGGAGGCAAAACTGTTGGCTGAATAAAAAACTAAAAGAATAAAATGAATATTTTCTTTTTTTATTTTTCTTCACGGTTATTAATAGAATTAGCTCTAGAGGATGATAAGTATAGGTATGCTAACTTTTGAGGGGGGTAAAGGTAGATATTTAAAAAAGAAGGATACAAGTGTAGGTTTGCCTAAACCTCAGAGGGTGTTTTGGCAATTTTCCTAAAAACTAATGTGCATTATAGAACACAAAATCAAAAAGGAAGACATTACTACATTTATGCAAAATTTAAAAACTACAATTTCAAAAGCAGCATTCAATCTGTCTCTTGTAACACCCAGTCACGCAAAACTCTTCCCTTTAGTTCAATTCTTCAAAATTCCAATTAAGCAGTTGCCAAGGAAACTTTACACAAAAGCTCCGGATGTGCATTAAATGACAACACTTGCAAGCTTCTGTAGAGAAAATGGTACTTCAATCACTCAAATTTTTTTTAAAGTACAACTTCAGAAACATTACTTCTCCCATCATTATTCCTCATTCCCCTACAAACCAACAAAGAGACGCATTGCGGGAATGCGCTACGAGGGTAGTGAATGCAGGTGGAGACAAGGAGCTCATGTTGGCCATCAATTATGGGAGAGTCGTCGCAAATGGCATTGGCATTTGGCAATAGAAGAGAAACTAGGCAGCGAGACCAAGCATAGAATAAGAAACTAGAGATATCAATGGGTCAGATTTGGGTCAGATAAGAGTATTTCCATATTCAACCCACTACGTTACTACCCTATCTGCATCCTATTAGTCACCAATTAGATAGACAATTTTCACATTCATAACATACTTATTTTTAAATGAGTTGGGTCAAGTAAAACTTATTTACCACCACACTTATAACCACAAGTTCGATTGAAAATATTCTGCCTATTTGATCTCATACTACTTCTTCTGTCCTAAAATTTTTGATACATTTAACTTTTTGTTGTATTTTGACTTAATTTTATTCATATTATTATTTGTAAGAAAAAAATAAAAAAATATATTTAGAAACTATATATCTTGAATTATTATTCATATACAAAGATTTTTTATTTATATATTAGAATGTTGAAAATAAAAAATCCTAAATTAATTACAAAAAATAAATTGAGCAAAACTTTTGGGATGAAGGGAGTAATAAAGAGCAGTAAGAAACAAAATGGGGAATAACCAACTTGTACAAAGCATTTTTCTTCCGAAGTCTAGTACTAACAAAATTAACTTTGGCTTATGTGTTTCGTGCCATGTTTCATCTTCCATCTTATTTTCACATGTTGTGACTATAATTCATTTCTTGTATTGAGTAGCACATGCATTGTTGAATAAATTGAAGGAAAAATGTATAATTATTATTTTTAAATTTCCACTCCATAAAGCAACTAACCGAACACACATGAGTCAAATGTGTGATTGGTGAATTCTAAAGCCGCAACTTACCAAAACCCGTCAGGTGAAAAAAGATCTTGTGCACTTATTTGGATATTGTTTTGACTATAACTCAATATTTTAAATCTCGTACTATATTGGTCGAACAATCTCATAATATCAGTTAGAAAACGGTAAAAGATTGGCTTTCTTCGTCATTTGCACTGGGTTGGACCAATTGGTATCAATCATCTTGGCCGTCATGCACTGTTCTGTACCGTATTGTTTCTAAATAAGGGAAAGCTGTATTTTTTTTTTTTCAAAATGTTTTGTTTAGATTTTTTTGATATTTTTAAGTAAAATATATAATTATTATGTATGATCGATTACTTGTATAACAAAAATATTTTGATATTTGAAAGAATTTTTTTAAATTATGTTTTTATTTAATAAAAAATTATTATTTACGTGTGAAAAAACTTGTAATTAATTTATATACATATCACATACACTTCCCATTCACATACTGTTCATAGTTGACATATTCTATGTGTTTATATATTATAATTATATGTGTGTGTGTGTGTATATGTTGATATCCGAGACCTGACAATATGATACCAGTATCATGCCGTACTGCTGGAAAAATGGTAGCACATCCTGAAAAGATTTAAGACTTTGCTTTAGCTGCATGATACGTGACGAGTTTGGGGAATGACTTTTCCTTCCTAACAGTAACAATCCTAAATTGTTATATTAGCGCGGGTTCATGGAATCCAGTGAACGAAAGAATGCGGTCCAAATCTTTTGTCCAACGGGCCTCTGAATTTTAGAAGCGGAGCTGTCTGGATCCGAAGCCCAATCAATAATGGGCTACAAGCAGCGAGATGTAAACGTCATCGTTTCAAATATCGTCCAGTTCGGTTTCAGTCACCCCGCGGGCAGCTCGAAATTTTTTTCACTGAGATTCGAGTACCCCGAAGACGCTTGAAATTGATTCACACTTCTCCTTCTTTGGATCGATCCACTGGAAAAGAAAATATCCCTTTTGCTTCACCAGATCCACTGGAATTTGCTTCCCTTCAATCTTCCTTCCGTTTGTTTTCCTTAGTTGTACCGAAACTCTGAAGTAGATGAGGATTTTGCAGTTGGGATTGGTAGTGGCATTAGCGTCCGGCTTGGCGGCTATCCTCATCTACACAACCGGCGTTTCCAATCTCTGTAAGTGTATAAATGTGAGTGATTCTTTAATCTTGGTACGAAATGGCGTGTTCAACTTAGTTGGGTACTTGAGTTGTGTATATTTCAGATGGCAATCAAGTTCTGTCGGATGAGGATTTGGAGGCATTGCAGATGCTGCAGAATGATTTTCAGAAGTGCGTGGTGGGTTGTTTCTTCTTTTCTTTTTATGTTTTTGTTAATGCATCTTGGTCTTTCTTGAGCTGAAAGATACATGGGTATCTTATCAATGTGTTGGATTAGTTTTTGCCAGAAATGGGGGTTAGATCAACCGGGTTTGACTTATGCTTCTGAAAAAAAAAATTATGTTGAACCATCAAATTCATGGTTTTGTCTAACTTGATACATACATAATCTTGCAGAGTGCAAATGGATTAGGTTTACAAGCTGTGACTGGAAAAGATTATTGCCAAGTGACCATTAAGTTTCCCAGTGAAACCGCCTCCAAGTGGGTAGGTCAATGTCCCGCACTCTTTATGGCTTTGAACTTAGTCAAGTATACTGACACTCAAATGTCTTCCGAGCAAGTGACATAAATTTGATGGCATGATTTTGTGTGTGTGTGTTTTCTTATGCATAGAGGGATCCTAAGACTGGAGAACTTGAAGGTTTATCATTTGAATTTAATCTTTGTGAAGCTGTGGCTACATGGGAGCAAGTGAGTATGCTGCTTTGCTTTGTGTTCGTTAGAATTTCCCCAGTACTCTTAATTGGCGTCTGTGTCTGTGTATATGCTATAACTTGGTTTTGCCCTGATTCTAATTTTGTTAATTAGGTACGTAATAGTACGACAATCCTGACTAGGGAGTTCATTGATGCTCTGCCAAATGGCTGGAAGGAGTATGCTTGGCGTAGGATTAATAAAGGCGTGCTTCTGTAAGTACCATACAAATGACGCAAATATGAAGTTTCCTTTCTGATCTGTAGATGTTATTTGGCTCCTTTTTGAAATCAAAATATATGGAAGAAAACATTTATAAGCAGAAGAAATGTCATAATATGACAAAAGTGATATTGCATAGTTCCTCTTTAGTAAGGTCCTCCTTTTGAAAGATACTGGCACTTTCCTTTAATTGGATTGTCTTTCGTGATTTGAGTGGAGTTTATTGAAACAAAGAAAGTTTTTGTTTCTTAGATTCATTTTATTGGATTTTCCCTTCGGTATCCTCTATTTTTTCTCTCTCTGCCCTATTCTCCTTCTATTTTTTCTTTTCCTTTTCCCCTGTAATCCTCTCTAACTGATTTCATCTTGCCTGTGTCATATTACTTCTTGAGTTGGAATTTCGTTCATGTACATACTCCAGAGAATGAGATGCGGCTTTGTAATAAGAAGGAACAGAAGAAAGCTTTAGCTAGCTCATACACTTTTTCCTTCCTTAGGAACTCTTCTGAATCCCGTATCAGTCATGATTGTGCTTCGTCAAAGCTGGACCTTTTTACGCCTTCCTACAAAGGATTTTAACTTTTCACTTGTTAGATTTGTTGGCATTGCTCAAAGAAACTTGTTAGCATTATAAACAAGCTTTTAGCTGATATAAATCCTGTTCGTAAAATTTTTAGTTTTGTGTGCAGCCACAATTGTCAAAATAAAACTCTTTGCATAGAGAAGCTTTCACTGGTGCTCCCCGAAACACCACCTTATGTACCACGGCAATTCGGTCATTGTGCTGTTGTAGGCAATTCAGGAGATCTTTTGAAAACACGATTCGGAAGTGAGATTGATAGTTACGATGCTGTTGTTAGAGAGAATGGTGCTCCAATCCAGGTTAAGCTGCGGTCACAGACATGTCCTTTTTTTCTCTCACTCAAATACTGCCACTGTTTCACTAATGTTTTTTTTAAAAAAATTTACTGTAGAACTACACAGAGTATGTTGGCAAGAAAAGTACCTTCCGTCTGCTTAACCGGGGATCTGCTAAAGCTCTTGATAAAGTTGTAGAATTAGATGGTATTGCTATTTTCTCTGTTATGCTACTTCTGATGAAGCTAAAACCTAACAGATAACAAAATATTACTCCCTTCATCCCATTATCTTTGCTCCATTTGACTTTTTTGACTAATTTGACTTGAATTTATTTATATTATTGTTTGTTAGAAAAAAAAATTAAAAAATATATTTAAAAACTCTAGGTCTTGATTTATCATTCATATATAAAGGTTTTCATTTATATGCTAAAATGTTAAAAATAAAACATTATAGATTAATTGATGAAAAGTGAATGATACATAGAATTTGGGACAGAGGGAATATTATTTATTTATTTATTGATTTTGCAGGAACAAGGCAGGAGGCGCTGATAATTAAAACAACCATTCATGACATCATGAACCAGATGATTCGGGTTTGTACTCTTATCACTTCATACTACAGCATTTTTCTCAAACTATTGCTGCTGTACATGTGGATTCACTCAAACACAACAATGCGTTTGCCCTGAAACATCTAGCATGAATTTATGCACCTGTGGATGATCTAAACAATTTAACCACTTGCGTCCTATTTGTGGATTGAAATCTAATCAATATGCAATTTTGAGAACCTACATCATCTTGCCTTCTTGGAAACATGCATGGCTATCTTGGGTATCCTAAACACTCCCAAGTCTCTCACATATTTACATGGAAACTGTAAAGATTTGATATAACTGATAAAGCTTTGATGTAACCTCTTTTCTTCTGATCTCTTTTTCTTCCAATCATTTTTCTCTATCACTTAATTTTTGGTAATTAATTCTGCAGGAACTTCCCATTAAAAATCCTGTGTATCTCATGCTAGGTGCTTCCTTTGGCTCAGCAGCAAAAGGAACTGGATTGAAGGCTCTTGAATTCACACTTTCTATATGCGATTCAGTTGATATGTACGGTTTCACTGTCGATCCTGGCTACAAAGAATGGTAAGGATGCTGATTTTGTTTGTTTTGAACTCTGAACTTCAAACTTGTCTCATTTTTCAGACACAAATGAGAAATGTTATATGCTATCAGGACTAGATATTTCTCAGAATCTCGGCAAGGACATACTCCTTTGCATGGTAGGGCCTACTATCAGATGATGGAGTGTCTCGGTGTAAGTTCAGCCTCTCCAATTATGATGTTAGTATAAGTTAGAGCTCTCATGTGCCTGCTAGTATGATAATGCATTGCCTGAATGTTACTGCAACAAAAGCACATTTCATTTCATTCATTCTTATACTATAATTATTACTGTAATTGACATATTGGCCTCTGGTCTTGTTTAGCTTGTGAAAATTCATTCTCCCATGCGAGCTGATCCAAACAGAGTTGTGAAATGGGTTCCAAGCTCTGGCACTATTAAGGCCGCAAGAATTGCATCGGAGAAAGTGTTGAGGTGACTATCCTTAAACGCACATATTTCCTTTGCCTTAGAAGAGAAGAGGCAAGCTTGTACGGGATGACTATTCCATGCTACCTTAAATTTATTACTTGGTGTTCCAATTAATTTGCTCCTAATTCTAGTGTTTTATCATACCACTCCCATGCATAAGATTAGAAAATGTCCAACCTCACATTATGTAGGTTTTGTACATTCTCATCACCACTGTAACTAGCGTTCCTTATACAATTATTCACTTCATATTTAAACTTTACATGTATCATGGTCATTAAATATGTTTCTCTTTCATGCCATGGCCTGAAAATGCTGTCTTTGAATTCCTTTTGCTGCAGGAGAGTTGGAGCAGGGTCTGAAGACCCATTAGCAGACTGTGCAGTTATTAAGAAGCGAGTGAAACAAATGCCTAGAGCCTTTAAAATTTTGAGAAAGGCTGCGGTTGACCATCACAAATTTGTGAGAGGCGTAACCAAATATCCATTGGAGCACAGCCCTGGGCATGGTCAGCTTTGCATGGTACCAAAGATTTGAATTGGTGCGTTTGTGTTGCCTGTGCATGTCCAGTAACTGCTAAAATTTCTGAGATCATTGGTCAACATAGATCAGTCACAAATTAAAGGGATGAGGGTAAGAAATACGTGGTTAACCACACCCTTGGATGCACCTGTAACAAGAATTTTTATCCAAAGCAAGCATGTGCAGAGTGGAGAAAGTTCTGAAGAGACTGGTTGCCTCAGAATGGATGGGAAGGCTAAATGTAGATCAAGGAATGAGCTAACAGATTTTTTTACTCTGAATTGCGGCTTCATTTTTTTGAACAAAATTATAGGTTTATAAAATTATCAGATTGTCGCTCAATGGCTCTTATGATCAATGTGTTCATCTTGCTAAGTTCAAGAGGGGGTCTTTGTGTAGCATGTCATTTGGACTGAAGTTGAATATTGTGTTCTTTCTATAGCACATGTAACAACACATCTTGTTGTAGTCCTTAAGAAAGTTTTGTGCGTGAAATACACATTCAACTTTGTAGCAGGAAAAGGGTTTGAAGTTAGTATTCACTTTGCATAGAAATTACTTGATTTTCTTTGTCACGTCTTTAGCTTTAGAAGCTGGTTTCTAGTTCCAACGCCCACCCCATTTTTGTGTTTGGTAGGACAGCTACTTTGTGGTCCAAATCTAAAGCTTGAGTCTTTCTTGTACCTCAAAGATGTGCCAAGTTACTGAATTGGAAAAGCTGGTCAGGACTTAGAAGCATGTCATGATGCCCCGTCCTTTTGTCTGAAATCAGTGGCTCAGTTCCGGAAAGAGCAATTTTGATCTGCTTACTCTATGATAAAAGGAGATAATTGGTTCTGTATCTTTCGAAGGTGTTGGTTTTGAGAGTTTTTGTCGGACAGGTATCTGTTAAGTAATTTCGAACCTTGCTAACATAACAAAGCATAACAATATGAAAAGGTAATGTATCAATCATGACAGAATTACACAACTCATACACAGAATTAATCACAACTGTAAAAGTAATGTATCATTTTGGTTATCCACTGTATTAATCTGTATGTGTACTGTGCATATCCACACACTACTCATAATGGAAAATAGGACAATAAATTCCCAATGCATTGAACTGGAATACAAATGAATTAACGCGTAAGCCATTCAGTTTCCCCTTAGTTGTCTTTCACATTAATACAGCTCCCACTCAGTCTCATACATATTAAATTCAGATCATCAAAACGCTAATTTCAGCCATTGTTTTCTTCCACCCACTAAAATAGAGATGTTCTCAGAACATACAAACACAACATTACATCCAACATCTGCAAAAATACAAAACCAAACTACTCTGCAAAACACATCCCAAACATGTGGGCGTACAATTATATCTCACGCACATGTGAAAATAATACATGTATCACTACTGATAATCATTGTAACAGTATTCCCTAACAATGCCAGTGTATTATTCAGGTAGATCCATGTATTAAACTGGAATGGAAACATATTTATCAGGAAATGCAACCTATCATTCTGGGATTCGAATATATTAATCTGTATATGCAAAAGGAAACCTCACAATCACATACATTACCCAACAACACCACCGTACTACCACCGTTGTGAACCTTGATAACATAAAAACACATCAGAATATTATATAGAACATTCAATTTATAATACATGGAAGCTTTTGTATTAAACTGAAAATGTAATGTATCATTCTGGATATCGAATGTATTAATCTGATGATGCACTGTACCATTCCACACACTGGCTGTTCTAAATTGTGATAGCACATCAAACATACACTACTCATAATGGAAAACCCAACAATCAGATTCAGATTCAGCCAATGTAACAGAACCGCATCTGTTTCTCCTTCATCGTCTTTCAGATCGATTCATATCCCACTCAGTCTCATACATGTCAGATTCAGATCATCACAAACACAAATTTCAGTCATGGTGTTCGTCCTTCCTATCTAACATCTCAGATTCAGAACAATACATACTAATTTCAAAGAAATCACGAATTTAATGGCGAGCCCATACAGTTTCTCGCTATTTAACAACTCTCAGTAGTTGACCCACCCTCACAACACAAAAATCATCAAAAAAAAAATCCGAATCTCACCTTGGCAAAATCGTGAACCCCTGTCCTCCCTCTCGCGATGCCCGTTCCCTTTCCCGCCGGCTCCCCAACTGTCCAGCGCCCTCGTAGATGACGGACGGAACCTTCAGAATGAAATCCCTCACCCGAGGGCAGCGTTTTCTTTAATTTCGTGACTTTCGGCGAAGCGGCAGTTGAGTTTAGGGAGGGCTCAATCGTCGGTTTTAGGTTTATGAAACAATTAGGAGGTTTTTCTATGGAATTCGGACTCAAAAGAGGTAACTGCCGAGAATATGGCCCATTTTTCTCGCGCGTTATCTCTGTTTTCAAATTTCCTGACGGAAGACGCGTTAACGTCGTTAATTGGTGTATATACACCAGGTGTATATTCTCTATTCTCTGGTGATTCTAACAATAACAGTTGAATATAGCAGCTGAAAATGGGAACTAGGGGTTTAGGTTTAGGAAAGAAGGCACCAGTCGTACGTTTTAAGTGGACCTAAAAGGAAAATATTGAATTATTTGTGGGTATCCTTGAATTGCAGTTATCATTAAGTTTGAAAATATACATTTTCCCCTACTTCTTTTACACTGTTTAAAAAAAAATTATGAAACCCTAATTTAAAGTATATGATCACTATCTTCCAGTAACTTCTTTTTGTTTGGTGTTCTTTTACAGTTAATTAACATTTAAAATTATCAGTTTTTTTACTCTTTGTAATGTAATACTTCATCCGTCTTAGAATAGATAAAATGTATTCTATTTTTAACCGTCCCAAAAAGGATAAAGCGTTTCTTCTTCTAGAAAATTTTTAACATTCAATTTATTTTATTATCCTCATTTAAACACTCACAACACAAAACCTTAAAAGGAATTTTTTTTTAATCATCATTTAAAATTTCAATACACATAACCCAAAAAGTAATTTTTTTAATTTTAGTTTTAGGTACAAAAAATGGGGAAAAAAAGTATCATAATACTACATATACCTTAATCTCCATGTCTAAAAAAATGTATCATTCTTCATGAGATAGTAAGAGTAGTATTTTTTTTAGAAAAAGGATTAGATAGACTAAAATTAATAAAAGATGGCTACCATACAATTTAAATAAAATTTTCCAATTTTTTTTCTAGACATTGTAGGAAAAAAGTAAAGAAAGTTTATTTTCAAACCTTAAGAGAGTAACTGTAATATCAACAAAGTTCAAAGTAACTTCAATTAACCTAAAAGAAATGTGACTAAGACCGCTCCTTTGAGCTTGGGCTGGTTCAAACCGTAAAAAGACCAAAAGTTCATTATTTTCTTTAATCACAATTTATTGTGGTGATAATTACAGTTTACCCCTAAGGTTTAGATTAAATTATATTTTACCCCTATGGTACTTGACATTAACTTTGAAATTTTAATTCTAACTAAACTATACACTACCCAACTTCTAGTAAATTTAAACTGCTAATCATATTGTAACAGTCAGTTGACAATTTAAATTATTGATGTTTGTTCTATCTAAATGTCCAATAATTTTAGAAGATCAGCTAAAATGTCTATGTATGTATATAGAGGTTATTTCTTTGAACTTCAAACCATTTTTTGCATTTTAAGAAACCTAAATTACATTATTTGAGGAAGGGAAAATGACATCTGCCATCCCTAAGCTATGACCCATCTTACTTATTTGTTCTTAAATTATCAATTGTTGTATCATTTGTCCTTAAATTATTGTTGATGTTGCATCATTCATCCTCTGTTAGTCCTATATTTAAAATGGACCAAATTGAGCAAATGAACTAAACTAAAGGTATAAAATGAAAATTTGACCACTAAAATGAAATGAAGATTTTGAGGTGATAACCTAAGATGTTGGACTTGATGATCAAGTAAAAGTTATAAAGGAGAACAAGAGAAATTGACCATAGAAATATTTTAAAAAATTGGAAATTTTTCATGCACATGGTCAAATTCTTTTTTTAGACCACCAAATTTAGTTCATTTGCTAAATTTAGCCCATTTTAACAATGAAATTGGTAGAGGATGAATGATGCAACATTAATGATAGTTGAAGAATGTATAGTGCAATAATTGATAGTTTAATGACAAATAAGTAACATGGGCCATAGTTTAGGAACAATATGTGCCATTTGCTCATTTGAGGAACTATTGTTTCCAATGTACTAAATGCTTGTAGGGCAATAAAAAGCAAGTAGTAAATTAAATAGTAACCCTACTGGTAACAACTATAGGTATTAACACTTAGGACAAGACTTTTTTTTGGTTAGAAATTGGCCTCTTCTTCATTGATCCATTTCACTTTTGTTTAAACAGATATTGACTTCAATTTATTCATATTATTATTTTCTACAAAAAACTATAGATCTTCATTTATCATTTATATATACAAGTACTGAATTTATATACTAAAATTTAGAAGATAAAAAATAAAAAATTAATTGCTTTAAATAGTGAATGATGTAAAAAAACTTGAGACAAAAGAAGTATTACGCATTAATTACATTCATGAAACCTAACCTTTTATTATTATACCATTTTTTGATCGAAAATGCTCAACCTCGCTTAAGTGTTCTATTTTGAATATTTTTTGAATAAAAAACATTAGCATGGATGGAAAATATCATGTGGCACACTAGCACGGGTGATTAGCCATGGTGGCACCTTCCCTTCTATTTCTTCCCAATTCTCTCTCCTCCACCTCCCTACTCTTCTTCATCTCTGCCGCCGCCACTGCACCTACCTCGATGAACCCATCAACCATTGCTTTGCCTTCGCCAACTCTCACCTTGCTTATGTTTACTCCCTCCAAATCATCAACCTCTTTCCACACCATTTCATCCAATATGACCTAGTTAGATCCCCGATGTCCCTCCCTTGCTCATGCTTAATTTGCCTCCTACTAAGGAAAAGGATCTAGCCACCACTGCTTCGCCCAACAAACGAAAACAAGGTCGAAAAAAAATTATCATTGATTCAAATTCACACACCAAAATCCAAACCTCCATCAAATCTTAAATGCAAAACCAAAATTAGCATGGAATTTTCTAAGAAATTGAAAGATTAAAGCCTAACATCGGTGAAAAAGTAAATCTTCCCCATGGCCGATCTCACCACTTTCAAGATTTATATTTAAGACTCCATTTCCTGCTGAAATCTCAAATCCACCATTGGTCTTATGCCATATATTTCTATTTACCAAATTTCTTACGGGTAAAATTCAAATTTAGTCCCCTAACTTTAAGAGTCGTCCTAATGTGTTCCCTTAACTCAAAAAGTGACAATTAAAGTCCCTTAACTCAACTCGTGTATCCTATTCTGGTCCCTACCGTCAATTAAGGTGTTAATTCGGATGGAAATTGCCTACGTGGCACCCCAACTGCCACTTGGCATCCTCTTTTATAACAATAAGTGACAAGACTGAAAGGATAATAAATCTATAGGTAGAATAGACACAGATGAATAATCCTAAGGACCCAAAACATAATTTAACCCAATCTTCTTCTTCTTCCCCAATCTTCTCCGTCGATGAGCAAGACTACACTCCAGGTCAATCTGGGTCAATCTCCGGTAGCAATGGCACCCACTCCGTAGCCTCCTGGGAAGTATCATTGTAAAAAAAGAGCTAAAAAACTCTTCAAATGCAGTGGAGCTTCGTCGTTTGCCCCTCTCTTTGATATGCTCATCCTTCATCCCCTCTCTCTCCGCCCTTCTCTCCCACCTGGGTCTCTCCCCATCTGCCTCTCTCTCGCTGACCTCATATCTCTCTCTTGCCGAACTCGATCGAATCGGATGTCTCTCTACGTCGAGAACAGCGAGCGAAGAATCGCAAATGCTGGAAGCGTGGGAATCGCAAACACCTGGGAGTGATTACCTCCGATGCCACCTCGATCTCGCCGCCATTCCATCCCTCGACCGGAACACGAAAGGCTGCCAGATGCGTTCCCAGATGCGTTCCTAGATGGTTCGAATGGGTGTCGGAGGTCGAATCGGAGGACGTTCTTTCAACCCGTCCGACGAGGAGAGGTAACGATTCCCAGCCTGTCTTAGAATATTATCAGTGATCCGAAAGTTGTAGCGAAGATAAATCAGATGATCGACATCGAGCCTCAGAGCGCTGGCAGCGATGTTGATCCTATATGATCGGCCGATGAATTCCCGGCGACGGGTCGGCGTCAATGGCGGCTAGAGGATGAGAGAGATGACGGAAGAGGACGGCGACGCAGAAGAGGGAGGAGGGGGCGACTGAGGAGAAGGTCGGCGGAGGTGAAGGGCAACGGAGGTGAATTGCGGCGGACGAGGGAGACAGAGGACAAGGGCTGCGGGGAGGGGGGAAATTAGCCCTTTAAGTCCCTAAAGTTATATATTTTGTCAATTCTAGTCTAAGATTTATTATGGGACCCAAAACAGGGTTAGCATAAGCCACATCAGCAAAATCCGTGAGAGATAACGTCTCATCTGACGATTGGGACTACAATAGGACACGATTCTTAAGTTAGGGGACTTTAAGATACAAAAAAACAGTTAAGGGACCACATTAGGAAGAACCTAAAAGTTAAGGGACTACAAATGGATTTTACCCAATTTCTTACCAACAACTTTCAAATGTTTTAATTTTTTTTAACTTTTAAATTGTTCATTTCTTTATTTTAAATTCATACTTTTTTAATACTTTTTTCCTCTACAAATGTAATTGTTATTAAATGAAGGACAGGCCACATACTACTATAATTCTAAAATCCATAGGCATTATCTATGTTTGTGAGAGGTGTAAATGAGTTAGATCCATATTGAGTAGCTCGAGCTTGATTTAAAGTTTCTCAAGCTGAGCCTTATCGAGCTTGAGTTGAAAAATGGGCTCGATACCTTAACAAGCCAAGCTCAAGCCTAATGGTACTCGGCACGTGAGCTTATTTAAGTTAATGAGACCTATGAAAATAAGGCTAAATACACTATTCCCCCTAAAGTTGGACCATAGGTACATATATCCCCTAAAGTTTCAAAACTTTCTGTTACCCATTTGTTGAAATATGAACATCTATACATGGGAGCAATTACTATTTATCTCATAAAGTTAGGCCATACTTACATATAACACTCTAAACTTTGAAAAGTTATGTAAAGCACTTAATGTTGTTGAGTCTATCCAGCTTTTGAGCTGAGATCAAGCTTCCTCAAACCACACTTGAGCCTGAATTATGGTACTATTTCTTATCAAGCTCAAGTTAGGACAATATCATTAAGTTATTGGGCTGAGCTTGTGATCAAACTTGACGTGGAAATTGCCACAATGTTGTAAGAATTGTTGTTTGTTTTGCAAAAGTCACCCTTGTTTTCCAAGGACCCCTCATTTGTTAATTACTGATATGATGGGTCATAAAATGACAGGATGTAAAATTTAATCACTCAACTAATTGGTGTTGGTTTGTATAATAAATAGCTCAATTTTCTCTTGAATAAAATTTCAAATTCAAGTTCTGTATATGAAACAGGTAAAAGATCGACAAGCTTAGTAAAAGATAAAAAGGACCTTATGTGTTTTTGAGATGCCAAATGCCCACATTGTTCTCTTAGAACATTTCTAGGTTGTAAATCATTTAAGGGATGAAGTGTCTAGAAATAATGATATGAACTTAATGTGAGGGTCATTATCAAATTATCGACATGACAGACATTAAAGTACAATATTTTTCCCAGAGTGAAAAATTAAAAGAATGAAGGAGAGGGAAAGACAAATTGATGAGAGAGTAGGGTGAGGGGGAGTGAGAGATGGACCGTCTCTTCCCCTAAACTTTTGTCTGGTCTTAGCTATTGGAGTGGACACGCATTTGCGTATCCACGAACCACAACAATTCCAAAATCGAAACTTGAAACCTCCTCCCCAGTTTTTAGATTAAACCTATGCTTCATTCTATTATCTTCTTCTTCTTCTTCCCTTGAAGCTTCACTCTGCAGTGGCCATTTTTTTCTTTTCGTTTCTTTGCCTGCAAAAAGCACCCCCAATAATGGCGGAAGCAAACCCATCTGAGACCCCAGTAAACGGCGCCGGAGTGGGCCCGTTGGACACCGTTGGCACGAAGCGGCAGAGGCGGCCCAGCGTCCGATTAGGCGACATAGGCGGCGACCCGCCCTACGAGTCCCACCACCTCCGGAGGACGGCCTCTTCCGCCTCCAACCGCCAATGGAAACACCAATTGAATCCCTTGACCGCCTCCAAATCCTCCAAGACTCGGACTTTAACCAATCTCAGCTCCGACTTTAACGCCGACGACGACAGGGATCCCAAAAGCAACAATCTTGATGGTATTGCAGTTGGGAGCTGGAGAGTGAGAGATTCGAAGAAACGGGGCTCGGCCACTAAAAGGGTCAGATCCAATTGGGTTTCCAAGGTCGATGAGAACAGCAACGGCAACGGGAACAGTAACAATGACGACGGGGACGATAAATACAGTGATGGGGACGAGTATGCTGAGTTTGAAGTAGAGAATTCCGAGAGCCCGGTGAAGGAGCAAAGCCCAATTCATTCACCAGAGAACAATTTGGGTGGGGATGGGAATGAGAGGGATTTGTTGTATCATGGAAGGAGACCCCTTAGTGCTAGGGGGGCTAGTAATAGGGTTAGAGAGAATAGGGATCAACATGAAGGCATGGAGCTCTCTGCACCATCTGATAATGAAATGAGGAGGTTTGGGGAGGATGGTGTGAAGATATGGTTGAATAGTTTAGGGTTGGGAAGATATGCACCGGTTTTTGAGATTCACGAAGTTGATGATGAAGTGTTGCCTATGTTAACACTGGAGGATTTGAAGGATATGGGGATTAACGCAGTCGGTTCAAGGAGGAAGCTGTTCTGTGCAATTCAGAAGCTGGGAAAAGGATTTTCATGAGCTGGTGCTGGTCTTTTGTTTTTTCACCTGACTGTAGGCTTTACAAGGAGGAACTGACTCGGCCATGGCAATGTAAGATGCGTGTCTGAACTAGTTGAGCTCTCTTATATCTTTTTGATGTAGTAGTGCAGAAGTAGCTCTGCTTGTAGTTTGGACCAGTTAGCAAGTAGGTTCTTTTGCTAGTGGTTCCTTGTTGCTCTGTATGGATTTTAATCCGATGCAATTTTTGCCGTGCATAGTACTATTGTGATTCTATTGAAGCAGTGGCTAACGTCGCTGTATTCTGATAAAACAGAATGTGGTATTGGTCACATTTTGTTACATTTTGTTTTGTTTTGTTCAATAAGAAAATGTTACCGAGGAATTTCAATTTGAAGATGTTCATTGGTTATCTTAGGAGGCACAGAAAATAAGCCTAGATTGAATTTGAGGAATTAGACCGATGCTTAATATGCCTCTTTCCTTCGTTTAAAGGGTTACATCTGTAAGAACTTACTGTGTGAGGTAGGTGACACCGGTCAGGCTGGCATCCAGAAATCTTTATGGTTCATGTTATGTAAATTTTGTAAATTTTGACTTACTCTCTTGAGATGAGGTGTGTCCTTGGGTCATAAGATGGAATTTCTCACTTCAGCCTAACTATTCTGACTCCTAAGCCACCCTCTTCCTTGTGAAAAATGTGTAGATGCACCAGGTATGTTGTGTTATTTTTCTTTTGGGAATGATATATAATTGTGTTCCTCATGACATGATGATAATGTGTATTTCATGGTAGGTACAGTACAATTTTGTGTTGTGATATAGTAATTGGACCCGTAGAATGACGAGCCCTTCTGGATCTTTGTAAGCAAATGTCTCCGACTACTTTTAAGTGATTGTTGCAGTATTCTGAAGGGATGCTCGGGTTACAGATCACCAATAAAACATGGCATAAAACATGAGACTCTTGTACTTGTTTTCCTCTCTGATATGTTTGAAATGTTGGATTCTCAGTATTTATGTTATACTGTTGTTGCCTTGAGAAGCAAAAGGCATTGAACTCCATGTTTGTGAACTCAACTGTTGTTGCTAATACTATTTTATTTGTCAAGGAAGGTATCTCGGGAAACGGTAAGTCGCTGCTCTGTAACTTAGAGGTCATGAATTTCAACTCTGCAGATGATGTGTATGAGACTCGGTAAAGACCGCTTAAGGTAGACGACTCTCTTCAGCCTCTGACATTTTGGAACACTTGTTTTTTTGTTTCAACATCACCATTGCATTGCTCTGTTTCTGTGAATGGCCTCCATATTTCAACTACATGTTGTGGTGACTTGAACACTTCATTTATGCTTCCGGTTTGTTATCTCCCTGTTAGTCGAATCAATGTATAAGTCTCTCATTCCTGATCAGGTTGTAAGGTGACAGATGGTATGATTTCTCTTGACTTTTGTAGCCAATGGAGGCAGTGAGAGCATATAGATATAACACTGAGCTATTAGCTTCATAAGAGGGTTGTGTTAGAAAGGGTTATATTTAGGCGATGAACAACAAACATGACAGACACATCTGTACCATCCGCTGCTAAAGGATTTCCCCGTTAGAAATGTATTTGGTACAAACTTGTCTCTCTACTTTTACATTAACTCACGTTTAATCCACTTCAATCAGTTAATTGATGCGAAAAACTAGAGCTAATATGTATGTAATCAAGTCTCAAAGAAGCATCCGAACAGGACTTGCACCTAGGTTTTGCAATAACAACAAAGGGTCCAGATCTAAAAGTTGAAGAGAGCAATTGATTAGTCATCATACAATACGTAAGGTTGAAGAAAAAAATTATGAATAAACAAACTAATTAATTAATTAATTAATAAAAGCACTCATTGTGTACAAAAAGTTCTTAATACAAGTAATTGAATTGTAAAAATATTGAAAGAAAAAAACTATAGCATTAGAGATCTAACGGAATATTAGCAAGCAATGTTCTAACTCATAAGAAACCCCCAACAAAACAACGCCTAATCTACCTAAAAGCCCCCAGCTATTCAGGGCCTACAATCAAAATACAAAGGAAGATTCTAAACTGACCAAGAAAAAAAAAAAGGAGAAAGAAACAAAGAAAATCTAGACGTTTAATAAATCAGCACAAGTAGAAAAACAAAAGCCCCTAACAGAACTATACAGATTCCCTCACTCTACTCCAAACCCTTAATCCAACTTCAAATCATTCTTGTTTTCCCGCAGCTTCTTCGGATCAGCGGGGAAGTATTTTATGCCAACCAGGTCACCGACTTCACTAATAACCTGTTAAGAAGGTATCTAACATACAGTTATTTCAATGCCAGTGGCACAAAGATGAAAAAAACCACCGCATGCAGCCTGCAAAACTTGGTGGGTAGCTGTGATTCGAATGGGAACGGAGACAACCAAAAACACAATGAATAGATGATAAAGAACATGTGAAGTTTGATTCAATGCCTTCATAGAAAGAGAAAAATGAGATGGAAATTAGGAAGGAGCTGCTATTGCTATGACTAGATGTCAAGAAAATCGACCATTCAACATTACCTCCAGGGCTTTGACAAGGTCTTCCTTTGTATGGGATGCAGATATGCAAATGCGTGCCCTAGCCAAAAGTAGTGGTGTAGCTGGGAAAGCCACTGTGACGACGGCAACCTGTGAAAAATGTAATTTCATGAGTCTAAACGCCAGTTCACCAACCATTTCTTTGTGCATGCTTGGTCCTTTTCGTTCTTTCTGAGAGGAATAATCCAGGTGGAAAGTTCATAGGAGCATCACAGTGGATGCAACAGGAAAAATGAAAAAAGCAAGCACAAAGTATTGACTTACATTCTGTTTGAGGCACTCACGAGAAAAGGCAGGAATTTTTGCTGGGTTGTAAAGCATTATAGGCATCACAGGGGAATCATTGTCTCCAAGGACCTCAAAACCCATTTTTTGTAGCTCTGACCTGAAGAAGTTACTATTCTCACGTATTCTTGCAAGCTTTTGGGCCCCTGATTGACAAAAGGAAGGCAGACAGTGTACAATAAAGTGATTGGCCAAACAAAAAAAATTCAAAAATAAGAAGTGGAACCATCTGTACCTCGACTAGAACCATCTTCTCCTAGAAGGACACTTATGGCGGATATAATTTGTTGGGCAGCTGGAGGTGATATTGATGTGGCGTATACATGAGCAGGACAAGTATACTTGAGATACTGTATAAGCTCCTGATGATAACAGGGTGAAAAGATTATTTATTTGAAGAAACAGTGCACAGAACTAAGAAAAACAAGTACTCATAATGGAATGATTAAAATGCAACAACTCACTTCATTTCAAAAGATTCAGAATGGGATGCAGAGGTAACAAACCTTGGATCCAGCAATATAACCACCGCAAGACCCAAAAGATTTTGTAAAAGTTCCCATCATAATATCAACATCACCAGTGTCTACACCTAAGAGCTCACATACTCCTCTTCCCATTTTTCCAACTGCTCCAATGCTGTGTGCCTCATCTAAATAAACATATGCCTATAGAAAACCAGCGCATGAGTTGAAACACATTTTTGAAGATTTAAATCCAAAAAATATATATTTGTGAGAATGCAAAATAAATAAATAAATAAATAAAATATGCATTCTGTGCATAAGCATGGTACTTCCCCACAAAAGCAACCACTCTTAAGCTCTTATCAACTAAAGGCAGATCAGCAGATTCCTAACATGAAGTGGAGCTTCACTCTACTAACCCATTTACACAAAAGGAAGAAAAATATAATAGAGGGAAAACCTATGATCAATAGTTAGTAGAATAATACGGTACCTTGTATTTCTTGCAAATTGCAACAACCTCTGGGAGTTTACAAAGTTCACCTTCCATGCTATAAATTCCCTCGACAACAACAATGATCTTCTTCCATGGCCTGTGTGTCCTGGGTTGTCCCTCAGCAATTTGCTCCCTCAAAACTTTCTCCAAATGAGATGGAGCTACAAGAATAACAGCAGAAAACAAACCATTTGATACAGCCCACTGTACTCTCATCCATAAGCTAGGTTCTGAGATGACATACAACTTACTATTGTGCTGGAAAACTCGAACCGTAGCTCCTGAGCCTCGAGCACCATTTACAATTGAGTTGTGGTTCAATGAATCACTTATAATTAGCCCGCCCTAAAGATTTTTTTGGGAAAAAGAAATAAGAAATGACCCACCTTCAACACACATATAAGAGAGAGAGCTGAGAATGAACCATATAGAAAAAGCATCTGTGCAAAAACATATGTGCACACCTTCCCTATCAGGACAGGAAGGATAGCAGAATTTGATACATAGCCCATGCCAAATACTATGGCAGCTGGCTTTCCAACAAATTTAGCAACACAGTCTTCCAATTCTTGATGAACTTTGGTCGTTCCTGAGCAATAACACAGATAGAAAACATGAGACACTACACTACCATTAACATCAGACGAGGAAGACTTTGGTACAGAACAAAAAGCACACCTCCATCAATGCGAGCACTAGAGGTACTAGCTGAGTATTTCATCAACGTTTCGATCACACGTGGAGTGCAATATTCATCAGCTGCAGCAAAGCCAAGATAATTGTATGATCCCAAGTTCAGACACTTAGTTTTCTTGTTGGTTCGTCTGCACATAAATAATCAAGAAACATCAATCATATTTCATCAAAACAAGCTAGGAAATTGAATATTCATCAATTTCACAAAAGCAAACTTTCCACTCACTTCATTGTTTTATTGTTGTCATTCGAATAACGTTCAACAACATCGAACCATGCATCAGGGGCACTGGATATTGGTCTCCCAAAACAATCCTACAGGCCCAGAATTAGAAAAGAGACCCAAAAAAAGTGCCCAAACTCAAACTCTGAAAAAAAAAAACAAAAACAAAAAAAAAAAAGGATGATCACCTGAATGCGATGATACAAGCGGCGGATATAGAAATCCTCGAGTCCTAGGCAGATGGGTGCATATCCCTTGCAAAATCAAACGCTTTTATCATAAAAACAAAAAATCAAAATCCAACTCAGAAATTCTCGTCCCTGCATAAGAATTCGACGAATGCAGCGAAAGGATCAAAAGGAAAATGAGGAAACCTGAAGATTGGAGGCGTGCCACCAATCGAAGATTTTCCTTAAGAAATCACGCAATTGTCCAAACGCAAAGAGCAAGCCGTAGCTGAAATAGGTCGATAAAGCGGTCAAATAAGGGATTGTAATCATTTTTCCCCGAGTTCTTCAACTTCAATCGTCGGAGAGCAAAGAATCCAGAACAGAAATTAATCGGATCTGTTTGATCGACCAGTCGATTGATCTGGGGCTTCGAAGAACAGAAAACAGAATCACGGATCAGAGAGCTTCAATTCAAATCTCTCCTCGAAGCAATAGGCAGTGGTAAGATTCTCCAATTCCCTCTCTCTGATTCGATTTTTTTATAAACTTTTTGAGTTGGCGCTTGGCGGTCTCAAATCCTCTCGAGTTCCTCTGACTTTACTGTGTGTTTGTTTTCCTTTTTCCTGGTTGTAAATGTGAGCGGATCGTGGCTCAGTTTACGTTGCGTGGTACCGAATCTTTTTTTAACTGTTTTATTTTACTTTCTATATTTAACAATATTTACCTACTTGACCGACAAAATGACCTTGAAAAATGAGAAAATTATATCATAATTCGGGGTTATAAAAGCTGATCCGATCTGAAAATTTGAATCAATCCACCAAAACTCAAATACAATCTAACCTAATTTGACAAAAAAGAGTCCAACAACCCGAAACCGGTTGTATTTAACCTGATTTGAACCCAAACCTAATTAAAGTGAAACTCAAAAAACCCAAAACCCGAATGACCCAAACCTAAAATAACCTGAACCCAAATTGGACTAAACCCGAATTGGCCCAAACCCGGAATAACTTGAACCCGAAATGGCTCAAACCCGAGACTGAACCAAGTTTAAACCCAACAATACCCAAATTTTACCCAAATTAACATAAAATATATGGTCGGCAAAAATTTAAAAATTCATGATTTTTTTATATATTATTATTTATTTAAATTGTACATTAATTATGACCATGCAATTTAAGAAATTCAAAAAATACTTCAAAAATATTTTTTGTTTAGGTATCTTATGGAATTTAAATAGAAAATTAATAAAATAATTTGTTTTGGTTTGTTTAGAAGTTTTCTAGAATTTATTGGTTGAGAGAACTTAATAATTTTCAATATTCTCAAATTTCAGCATACTCCTATAAAGCTATTAAATCAAACTTAGCCTAATGTTTTGGCCCCCATTTTTATACGATTTTTTAATTTAGCCCAACATTTCTAGAATTTATTAAATTAATCTATGACTTTATAAAATCATCAGATTTTGTCTCATAAAATTATCAGATTTATCTCAAACTTTCGAGAGTTGACAGATTTGTCTCCAAATTTTTAAATTTACCTAGAACTTTCTAAAGACCTCTAATTCACACCTAAACTGTTCCATTTCGGCTACACTGATCGCAAACAATATCTAGGAGTCTAAAGCTCAAAATTAGTACTTAAACCAAATTAATTCAATTTTTGACCCTAAATAATGACTCTAAATTCCTAAAAAATTATAAAACAAAGTGACATCATAATTTAAATGTATTTGATCCTACCAATTGCTTAAGTTTTAAAATGGCCGAGTTTATAGTTTCATGAATCGAATTTAACAAACTTTAAATTAGGTATTTTTATTAAAATAATTGTATGTTAATAAATTTTTATTTAGTTAAATTAAAATTTTTAGATTATTTTTTATGCCTAGTAATTTTTTAGTTATGAGGTACCTAAATTTTAAATTTTTCATTTTAGTCACCCATAAAAATTGCAACATAGGTCTCCAAAATTTTCAAATATTTGCATCAAAGGTCAAATTGTTCAATTTAATTTTTAGCAAAACCTAAATAAAAAATTGAATTAATTCAGTTATTTTAGTCTATGCACCAATAACTCGATTAGACCTTAATATCAACCCAAATCTCACGTAAAACCCAAATAACACGACCTAAAGTTATTCAAGAATGAAATTGACCTGACCTGAATTAAACCAAAACTCAAATTAGCTTGACCCGAACCTAACCTCAACCTGAAATCAGCTCAACCCAAAATCAATCCGCACCCAAATAACCCGACCTTAATCCAAATTGCTGCTAACCCGACTTAACCCGAATCTGAATAACCCAACTCAACCCACCCAATTGTCATCCCTAATCATAATTGACGATAAATGTTTCTTAGTGATCTGGGTCAGTTGTGACTATGGGTCCCAAATGAGGCTTATCATTTACGGATGGCCCAAGTTGGTCACAGATGATAAATGTATGTGACACTTTCACGATCCTAAAATATAGGTCCACATTTTGGTTATTAATGTCATAAATCATTTAATGGTGTATGACAAATTCTTTTGATATTTATAACATTTTGGTGCTCTTTCAACTATGGGTTAAAGAAACTGTAATTCAGCTTGACCCGAATCTCACCCATTCCAAAGAAGCAAAAAACGGGTTAATTTGAGTCTAACTCAAATATACTTGAATTATCATCTTGGGCCTAGCCCATCCTAGCCCAACCCACATACCTATCCTAAGCCCCAACTAACTCCCCCAATCCTCTCACACGGATCACCTCTCATTCACACAAATGTAGACTCATCCAAGACCAGTGGCAGATGTACATGCAATATATAGGGATCCATAGGCTTTTTTTAAAAAAAAAATGTTAATAAGAGATACATGGTTTAGTAATTGGACCACCCTTTAATTTTCTAAAGCTTCTCATAATTTTTATAATATGTATTGGAGCAAAAGAATATGTCCCTCTTATGTCAAGAAATAAAAAAAAAATGAGTCAGTCTTCTTCTTACCGACGATTAGAATTATGACAAAAGCCCTATATTGGCCCTTAAACTTTCATGTATTTTCCTATATAGGCCTTGACCTCTTTTTGCCACTCTTTTTTTTTTGTTAACATATGAAAAAAAATGTAGAACTAGTTTGGCACAAGATAAAGCCAATAATCCAACTTGGAAGAAATCTATAAATTTAAGAGTTAAAATGGGCCTTTTATCTTTTACATTTTATACAATATGAATATCTTGCTAATCTTTTTCATATTGCATATAATTTTCTAAGTCCTATAAAAATCATTCAACCAATGGCATAAAAAAAAACTGCTAAATCAAAGTATTATCCATAATTTCTTCGAAAAATATTTTTTTCAATATTATATTATATTTTATGTGATTTATAAGCAAAATTATTTAATATAGGGTTTAGTAGTTGTATATGTATATGGACCCTATTTATAGAAATTCTAGATCTGCTACTGTTCTAGACCCTCACTGCTTGCCGTGCTTAGTGGCAATGCTTCATCCCTCACCTTGCCCTCCCTTTGTCTTGACTGAGCCTTGCCCCGTCCTCTATAGCCCAATCCTCCCCCTTCCCTCACCACCAACTCAATCGGCTGAGACAACATCAAACACACTGCCACTATCTCAAGCCTTCTTATTTGCTCACTCCTTCGATATGCCAAGACTGATGAGATGAAGTGAGGTCTGTAGTTCAATTGTTATTTGAATTCAACTTGGGCTCTTAAGTGTCAAGTGACATGCGAGGATTAGAAGACATAGGAAGAAGATGCCACAAAACTAAATATATCAAAGAAATGAGTAGATAAAAAAAAAAATGACAGAAGGGCCAAATTAATCTTTTCGAATAGTGCAAATTTGTCATCAATATTTTATTTTGGGAGCAAATTTCTCATTAGCTGTTAAAATTGCTTCATGTGGCAAACGTGAAAAAATTAAAAAAAAATTGTGAGTTTCAGTTCTAAGTTTCTTTTACCTAACACTCTCACACCTAAGTTTCATAATCAATAATTTTCACCATGGTTTTCTCTCCAAGAAACCCCCATACCCTTCAACACCATCCATCATTTCTGCCACCAGTATTACCTTCATTCTTCCACATATCCTAACAATACTCCTAGAAATATTCCTTAAATTAAACTTTGATCAAACAGGGTTCAATTGATGTAGAAAAGACTAAATTTAGAGGTACTGTAGTTATAAAATAAAGAATTGATGGCAATAGTGGTGGAAGGTTACTCGGTGATATTGAGGATGGTGAAAACAAGAATTCTCAACAGTGGAGGGTGTGGTCAAACATGAGCTCGACTTAGTGACTCAATTGTCTCCAAACTTTACTTGAGATTCAAGCTCAATTCAAGCTTAATTTAATGAATAGAAATTAGAAGTTTAGTATTTAGGTATATTAAAAATAAATTAATATAAATTTTTATATTAAAAATATTAAATTCATTAAGCTCAACAAGAGTTCAAGCCGAATTATACTAGGATCAAAGCTTTGGCTCATTAAAAGTTCGAACTTAATATGCAACTTGACGCTCAGCTTGTGCTCGGCTCGATAAAAAAATATATCAAACTTAAACTCAAATTATTTAATAAGAGACTCGACTCATATGTAGGTTCTCAGAATGTTTTCTTCTTCGAGCATTTCCATTTTACTTTTGTTTCTTCCAGCTTAACATTTTCAGCCCCACCATTTCCTTATCTTTTTTTTTCTTTACTTCACTTTTTTCAATGTTTTACTAAATTCCATGTTTGTCCTTAAACTATTCCAAATATTTCAATGTTATCCTTAAACAAATAATTCTTAAAGTAACCACTTATTGCACGAGTGCCCTTTTATCTGTAGACCTCCATCTTACATACAATTGATAAACATAGAACTTCATATTTAACATTTACTAAATGTTATTTTAAAATTAATAAATAAAAATAATTTTACAATTTTTTTTTATATAACAAGTTGTTAGCCCATGATTTTTTGTTTGTTTCTTTCAACTCAACAATTTCTTTTCTCCTCGATGCAAATGCTCTCTCACTTCTATCCATCAACGAGGATGAATAGGCCGTGTGCTTCTTATGTACATTTGGTGTTCATTTCTTTCATCTCTATATCATCTTCTCCAGCTTCTTGTTGGTTTCATCAATAAATTCTGTTTGCTTTGCTGATAAAAAATACCTAATGATTTCTTTTTCTTTTTCTTTTTTTTTTCTTTTAAGTTTTACTAACTCATCATTTTTTTTTGTTTGTTTTTCATGCTCATTCGGTCTTACTAATTAGCTGTTCTCCTAGCATATTTATTTTACCTTTTTCTAACGCAATTAACATGTCATTGGCCCAAATAAATAACAAATTGGACAAAAAAAAATAATAAACTAAATCAAATAAAAAAGCTAATTTAAACTACCATACAACTAATTGTCACACTTGCTTGTAAATTTCGTTTTCATTAAAAAATATAACTCAATTAATTTAGCCATGACAAATCTTTCAAATCCAACAAGCAATCCCTTCATATGACCAACCACCATGATCACTACGACAGCTAGGATCTTCCACCTTGCATGATCTTTATTTTTCTTGGATGCATTAGAAGGGTCTTATGGGTTGTCTTGTGAAGCAACCATGTTAGCAACGACTATTAGTGACAACTAGCCATTACTAAAATGCATGTAATAATAGTTGGTTGTCACTGCATTCTTTGTTGCTTAAATACTTGTTGCAGATGCACTTTGTGTTGGCCAGCCATTTTTATTTAGGCCTAATTACCCAGATAACCCTTGTACTATAGTAACTCAGCCAATCACTCCCTCGAACTTTTTGGAAGTATGAATTGAGTTAAATTTTGATAATCGGGACACTTTGCCCACCTAATGTAACTTCTGTCCATTTAATCACGAGAAAAACCATATAATCGCTACTTAAGTTTTCTAATTCTATCTTTTGCACCCTAGTGTTTTATCCCATCCAACCATCTTCTCGTGTCTCTCGCACACGCTCCTAGCCTGCTTCTGCTCTTACACATGGTAAAGTCCACTGTTCGCAAAACCTCTTCCTTAGCCTCCCCTCACCTCCGTCGACCTCCCCGACTCCTCTTCTACCTCACCTTCCTTGCCTTGCCATCACCTGCTTGGCTCCTCCTCAGCTTTGCCATCACCTGCTTGGCTCCTCCTCAACCTTGCCCTGCTATTGACCTCCTCGGCTCTTCCGTTGGCCTTTCCCTCCTTGCCCCGCTGTTAACCTCCTTGGTTTCTCCTTGGCCTCACCCCGTTGTCGATGTCCTCGACCTCACCCTTGTCAACCTCACGATCGTTCTCTTTTGATCCCCAATCTTCATCTTCCAACTTTAATTCATCTCGATTTTGTGCTCCAGTCCATCTAGATTCCATGCCTTTAGTCCACCTTAATCATTCTGTGTTGTAGCCAATAAAGGACAAACACATGTGGCAAAGAGAAGTTAGCGGTGATGGTGGAACTCGATCCTAATCCATTTTAGATGGCTTTTGGAGTAAAATAGAATAATTTTTAGGTTTTGGGTGCCAATGATGGAAATAAAAAATTTAGATTACTATATTTAATTATAATTTAAGTACCAAAGTTATTGGTCTATACAATTAGATGCCTGAAATTTAAAATTGTACAATCAGATGCAATTCCATCACATAATTGACAGAAAACGTCCAAGTTACTAAGTTAGGTGGGCAAGGTGCCCCAGTTATCAAAGTTCAAGGCTCGACTCATACCCCTAAAAAGTCTGGGAGAGCGGTTGGTCAAGTCACTATAGTATAAAGGTTATCTAGGTAATTGGGCCTTCTATTTACAACCACCAACATGTCTCTGATAAGTTACAATCAGTTTATTTTACTTTAATTAGAGCAAATTAACATGTTTTCCTACAGAACTCGGTCAAAAGTTGTTGGCCTCATGTGCTTACAATAATTCTAGTCACCTATTTGGAAGAAAATTATATGTATACCATGGGTTTGTTTATACTTTGATTTTGACCATGCTTTTAACTCCTACTTGCCCTACTTTTCTGCTCCCAGACTTCTTTATTATCTAAAACCATATCTTCACCCACATCTTCCTCTACTACGATCCCGCCCTTTTGATTAGCATCCCGACTGGCCATGTTGTATGGCTAATGGTTGGATCTTTTACCCGGTGAGTTGGAATGCGATAAGGTTTCGACTAAATTTGGCTATTAGTCAATGGATAAGCCATAAGAGTAGGATCTAGTAGAGGTGGCAATTGCTAAAGATTCGCTTGTCACTCTCCACGGCTGAGCACTATTGTCTACGGTACTTGAACAAAAGATGCAAATGCAATGTAGAGGGAAAAAGGATGAGGGCAGCTCCGAGGGACTCAAAGATGACCTCTGTTGTTGTTGTGGGTTTACGGAGGAATGACGAGAGAGGGGAGATGGTGATGGATCCACAACCGAAATAGAATATTTTGATGTGCAAGGTTAGGGGTGGTTGTCAAATAATCAAGAGAAAAGAATGATGGCATGAAGTAATTTTTATGAACATTGAAGGCCAAAATTGTTCAGGTCAACATTGAGTTTGACCAAGAAACAAATAACATATTAATGGGGTAGAGTTAAAGTGAAACAAATTGGCCCTTAGTGTTGGCTAGAGATTGCTAAGTTAGAGATAACTAGCAATCACTAACTTATGTGTTGCATTGTGACAACTAGCTGTTACTAACTTTATTTTTTCCACTTTACCTTCATGATCCTTTACAGAGGTGGAACTAAGAGGGCTAGTAGGGGCTTCAGACCCCATTGAGTCTAAGAAATACATAGGGTGGTAGTATTAGTTTGTACAAATATTTAAGAGAGTTTTATATGTCGGCCCCCCAAGCTATGTTGTATATTTGGTTCAATCTCTATCTCTCTTTTTTATGTGAAATGTTTTTTTATGACTAGGATTAGTTCTTTTAAATTAAGTTATTATATTAAATTCTATTTAAAATAAATAATTCTTAAAAAAATAAATTTAAGTTTACTGCAAAAAATAATAATAAATGTAAGTTTTCTTTAATTAAAATTCCTCTCAAGAAACCGGAACACACTCTGACTCTAACTCTTCTTCTCTTTTTAAACGGAAAAAACCTTAGCTGGTACATTTTATTTCCGTTCATTTAATCATCTTTTATTTCTTGAATTTGCTATACATGGTGTCGGGCCCTTTCCTTTGCTAACTTAGCTTTCGTGAGTTCAAGATTCAAGAGCTTCCTCAAGTGAATAGAGAAGAGTTGGTTCTGGTAAGGGCTAAGAGGTTTTTTTTTCTGTTTAATTGAATTGCATTGCCTTGGTGTAGCATCAACGGTCCACCATCGACAGCTGGTTGTTTAATTGTTGGCAAAAGCCAAATTTGCTCACTTGCTTTATAATTCACCAAGTGCACAAGTCGTAAAAAGCCAACAATTTTTCTTAATTTTTTTTTCAATTTCTAGTGCCAACAAATTTGCTTAATTGCTCACTTTTCTTAATTTGCCAAGTGCCCTTGATTTGTAGGTGCGGACCGTGTGGCTTTTGTGCTTTACACATATTTTGACTATCGCACATATTATTCATTTCCATGGGTATATGACTTAATTCTTATTAATTTGTCTTATATAGTTCTTGAAAAACTTGTATAATTAGTTTAATAGTTCTCACAAATTATTTTCTTTTTCTGAATTTTGAACTCTAATAGTTTATTTTCGCATAGGTTTACAATGAAGTTAAAAATATTAATTCATTCATTAAGAAAAAGGAAGATAAGATTGGCACATCTTCAATTTTAACTGTAAAAAAAGCTACTAAAAACTCATTGTCGAATTCTAATAATGATGCACAATCTCCCATGCTTGCTGATCATGTAATTCAAAAAGATGAAACTCATCCAACCAAGTTTCAAATAGTTTAAGCCACTGAAATTGATTTTTCTTCAATTGAGCGTGATCCTGGACTTCATAAACAAATTCATGAATACCCAGTTAACCAACAAGATGAGATTCGAAGGGCTTATATCAAGGCCAGTCCATTCCAACTAATTCTTGAAGAATATCTTTGTTCTGGAATAGAGAAACACAATCGTTATTTTCAACTATTATGGTATAAACAATTTTCTTGGTTGGAGTATTCACCTTCTAAGGATGCTGCATTTTGCTTTGTGTGTTTTTTGTTTAATGGCAGCTCTGCAAGAAGATCCAGCTCTACAGCTTTTATATATGATGGTTTTCAAAACTGAAAGAAGGTGAAATCTAGAAGTGACTGTCCTTTTTTGACTCATATGGGAAAAGATCCAAGTTCTCAATACATGATTGTGGCAATGTGCGGTTCATTTTTTGGAGTCACCACCAATCGGTTTTTATCTATGTCGATTGGATACCTTAAAATTGGTCTGCGAGAGTTCGGGGATCGGGAGTACGGTTACGCTAAAACAATATTGTTATAGCGCTCAAAAAAAATTTGGCACCTTAGTTGATTTTAATTTTGTTTTGCTTTGCTTTTAAATAATTTTTAGTTAATTTTCGAAACTAGGAATTTTAACTGAATTATTTAGTCGGATGCGGATTTTTGATAATTAATTTGTATAAAATTTGATACTTCCGAACCATGGACTCTGCCGAGTCACCTGGACACGGAAGGTTTATTTCCGAACCATGGACTCTGCCGAGTCACCCGGACACGGAATTTGATGAAATTTTATATAATTTAATTTATATCGTAAATATGGATTTATATATTTTTTATTTAATTTTTATTCAATTAAATTTAAAAAAAGTTGATACTTTCCAAACCGTGGATCCTGCTGGATCATCCGGATATGGAAATTAATTTAATATTTTAACTTATTGTTAATTATTTAATGAGATTAATTATTAGTTTAATTACTAATTTATAAGTCTTTTTATTTATGAAATTTTAGATTTTGTTAATGATCTTTAATGTTTAACTAATTTAAAAATTTTTTTTTATTTTGTTTATTTCTTTTTTTTTTTTTTTGTTCTTTTTTTGTTCTTTCTTTTCTTTCTTTCTTTTTATTCCTTTTTTTATTTTTTTATTCTTTTTTTTTGTTTTTTTTTCTTTTCTTTTACTTTCTTTCTTTTTTTCTTATTCTTTGTTTAATGAAAGATTTTTATTATTTAATTTGTAAGTAATTAATTAATTTATAAAGGAACCAAAAATAATTTTTTTAATTACCTAATATCAAGATTCTTTATTTAATAAAGAAATTAAAGAGTTAAAAAAAATCTTAACATTTATTTTTATGTTTATTCTATTTATTTGATAAAAGAATAACCAAAAGAAATTATTTAATCAAGGTTATATTTAAAGAAACTAAGGATTTATATGTATATAAAAAAATAGAAGAAAGATTTATATATTTTATGTTTATTCTTTTTATTTGATGAAAGATAAACCAAAAAGAAATTATTTAATCAAGGTTTTATTTATTTAACAAAAAAAAACTTATATATATATTCCAAAAATAAAAGAAAAGTCTTAATATTTTATTTGATAAAAGGTGAACCAGAAATTAATTATTTAATCATGATTTTATTTATGTAATAATGAAACCAAGGATTTATGTGTATAAAAATAAAAGAAAAGTCTTGATATTTTATTTTTATTTTTGATAAAAGATTAACCAAAAAGTGGTTATTTAATTTATAAGTCTGAAAAAATACATCCAATTAATAAGTCCAAAATATTTAAAGAGAATTTAGTTCTTTTCTATTTATTTTATTTTTTAAAATTTTTGAAATCATTTGGCTAAGATTTTTATTTTGTTCAATAAAGAAATAAAAAGTTATATTTTAATTTAAAAAAAATAAGTAAAATACAAAGTCTTAATTTTCATATACTTCTTTTATCAAAAAGGTTTTGTTTTCATTTTTTTTAATTATTTTTTTCACTGGATAAAAATTAAAGTAACTATTAGAACTAATTTCTATATTTTATTTTAAAAATAATTTTTATTCTCCAAACCATTGGATCCTGGCGGATCATTTGGACATGGAGTTTAATTTTTAATTTTTAATTAATTATTAATTTTATCTTTCTTAAAATTTTAAATATCATTACTTTAAAGATATATTAAAAAAAAATTTATTGATTTGTATTTATTTATTTTTTTGAATTATTTAATTATGATTTTTTGATAATTTTAATAAAAAGTTAACTTTTTAAAGAAATGAAAGAAATATAAAAATATGTGTTTTGAAATAATGAAGGATGGGGACTTTTGTTTAAAATTGATTTTTTTTTGTTAGCCTTAAAAAAAATGGGATAAAGTTAATTATTCACATAACAAATTCTTCTTTTAATTAGTTATTATTTACTTATTTATTTTATTTATTAATTTTATGATTAAAGGTGAAATAAGTGAAATAAGTTTTAACCATAAAATAAAGGAAAATTAAATAACAATAAGTAAAGTGGAGGTTTTTTTTTTTGGTTTTTGAACATCCATTTAAAAATAAAAGATGCATAAATTAAATATGCAAACACATAAAGAAATATTAAAAGATAATAAATAAATAAAGTGGGGCTTTTTGGCCATCCAATTAAAATAAATAAATAGGAGGTATAACCTTTTGAATTATAATAATAATAATAATAATAAAATAATAATAAAGGTAAATAATAGTTGTTAGTTGTTAGTAATTATTTGTTAATAATAATAACAATAATAAAAGTTAGTAAAGTTAGTAAGTTAGTTAGTAAGTTAATAATAATAATAATAAGGTTAGTAATAATAATAATAAGTTAGTAAGTTAGTAAGGTTAGTTAGTTAATAATAATAACAATAATAATAAGGTTAGTAAAGTTAGTAAGTTATGTTAGTAAGGTAATAATAACAGTTGTGTTAAAGTTAATAATAAAAGGTTAGTAAAGTTATAACAAGTAATAATAATAACAAACATAAAAATAAAGTTAGTAAAGTTAGTTCTGTTTAATTAGTAAGTTAATAAAAATAATAATAAAGGTTAGTAATAATAACAACAATAAATAATGGATATGAAAAGTAAAGCTTTCTGCAAGGACAAAAGAAAAGGTTAGTAACCAAATTGAAAGAAATTGAAATTTGAAGGATGAAAACTTTTACCCTAAGAAATCAGAATTTTGAATTTCCTGAAACGGGGACGCGGACGGGCGGGGAAACGGCGATGCGACGGCACGCAGCTGGGCACGGCGGCGTGGAGGGGGGCAGGGGCAGGCGGGACGGCGGCGGCCTGCGGCGGTGCGCGGCGAGGGGGCCGGTGGGTGAGCGTGGCCGGAAAGGGGGAGGATAAAGGGAAACGGAGAGGGAGAGGGACGAATCGGCGGAGGGCCGGACGGCAAAAAGGGAGGCGGAGGCTGGCTGGCGGGCGACGCGGCGGCGACGGCAGGCGTAGCTGGGCCGGACGACTGCGGCAGAGGAGAAAAAAACGGTGAACGGAGAGAGAGAGAGAAAACGGAAATATTGGGGACAGGGGTTAAAACGTGAAAACAGAAAAGTTTTGGTCTTCTGGGAAGAGGGAGGAGAGGGCAGGGACTAAGACTGTAAGTTTTGGATTTTTTTAAAACGGAGCTCTAAGCTTGATTTATTTTTTTATTCTGTATTAACACACAGATTTGGACCCATATTTATAGGTGAATGGGTGCTGTACTGTTAATAATTAAATAATAATTAAATTCAAACTTATCTATTAATTGGTAAAAGGACAGTTTCAGTCCTTTACGTCTCTTTGACTCTGGATAAGTTCCTGAAGGTTCTGATTTTGACAATTTTGTCGTTTTCTGTTAATTTGGGCCAGAACCGTTAATCTGGCCCAAAATTGATGTGACAACCTACCAGATGCTCCTGGAACTTTCAGATTTTGTCAATTTTTCCCTTAACTTCTCAATATTACCATTTTTACCATAAATTTTTTAATTTTGTCATTTTTATGGAGTTTTCTTTTTTTATTTCAAACATACATATATACACACATATATCATTTTTAATTAAATCCTCACAAAACAAAAATGTATTTTAGACTAATTAACTTAATTAAAATTGTTTAGTAATAATAATAATAATAATAATACTTTTTTTAATTAATTTTTAATTTAAATTTTTTTAAAATTAATTTTTTTAATGGTCGGACGAAATTGAATGTCAACAATGATGGCTTACAAATTCTACATAGATCTTATGAACCAAGCCCAACATGTTGAGACTGTATTACATAGGCAAACAAGGCAACAAATTGTAGTTAATCAGTTACGACTAAAAACTACAATTGATGCAGTTCGATGGCTCACTCTTCAAAGATGTGCTTTGAGAGGCCATGATGAAAGTTCAAGCTCAAAAAATCAAGAATTTTCTTGAACTGGTTGAGCTATTGGCATCTTATAATAAAAGAGTTGAAGAAGTAGTATTGAGAAATTCTCCACAAAATACTACATACACTTCACAAAAAACATAAAAGCAAATTTTGTTCTTATTTGCAAGCAAAGTTTAGAGTGCAATTGTTGAATAACTTGGTCAAGAAATTTTTTTCATTATAATTGATGAAGCACAGGATAAGTCAAAGAAAGAACATATGGCAATTATTTTTCATTTTGTTGACAAAGAAGAGTTTGTAAAAGAGGATTTTTTTTAAATCTAGTTTATGTGAAAAATACCACTACCATGACACTAAAAACTAAAATTATAGAGGTTCTTTTGAAGCATGGTTTGGATATAAAGCGTCTTCAAGGATAAGGCTATAATGAAGCAAGTAATATGCATGGAGAATTTAATGGGCTACAAGCATTGATTCTAAATGAATGTAAGTATGCTTATTATGTTATTGTTTAGCTCACCGTCAAGGTTGTTAGGATCGGAATCCTACCCAGGATCGTTTTTTGCCGTGCAAGATCAGGATTGTAAGATCGGATTATAGATCGTAAGATCCTACAAAAAATTTAAAATTTCTTGTCTAAATAATATAGTTTATATAAAAGACCAATTATATTAAAAACTTAAGTAAAATTTTAGTATCCTAGTAATGGTACAACATAATTATTGATACAATACAAGTTAAATTCAAACTTTAATAAAGTATACATAAACATAATCAATAAAATAATTAACAAAAGTCTGAAAAAAAATTTCATGAACAAACACATTATTGAAAAATAGAAAAGAGTACAATGTTCATAATTTAAATATTTAGTAATTGACTTCCAATAAATTTAAAATATATAATAATTTTTTTACAATATGTAAATAATTTAAAATTAGATATTATTATCATTATCATATTATATATATATATATATTAAATTTACAGTAAGACAGTTACCGACTAATTTAAATTATACTTTAAAAAAAGTTTTTATTATACAACTACCTTAAGTTAACAAATTTCGTCCAATTGGAGATCAAAATGAAATGTTTTTAATGAATTTAGAACCAAAATATGATGTTTTGAATAGATTTAGGATCTAAACAAAACATTTAATAAACTAGAGATGAAAACCGAATGAAAATCAAATGTTAGAGACCATTCATATAATTTACCCCCCAACAAAAATCAATAACCTGGTAGGATCGGTAGGATATTTCGATTCTACGATCATACGATTCTAGTCGCGATCCTACCACGATCCTACCATGTCTTCAATCTTACAATGTTTTGACAATATTTTCTATGTTAGGATCATAGGATCGCACGATCCTACGATCAGAATCACGATTTTAACAACTTTGTTCACTACCTTCAGTTAGCCTTAATTACTACAGCTAAAAAAGTGGTAGAAGTACATAAACATTTTAAGGACTTATTGGAAATTATCAATTTGTGGCTCTACCAAAAGACATGATGAGCTTCAATATGCCCAAATTGCCAAAATATTTAGAATTATAGCTTTAGATGAAATTACAATAGGAACAAGTATGAACCAGATTCATACTTTGCAGCATCCTGGAGATACAAGGTGGAGTTCTCATTTGAAATTAGTCAAAAGTTTGATAAATATGTTTCATGCAATAACTATAGTCCTTGAGAATATGAAGGCTACTACTAGTAACTATTCCCAAATAGGAGATGCACATGTTGTTGCTTGTAAGTTGAGGTCATTTCAATTTGTTTTTATTTTACATATGATGAAGGAAATTTTGGCGATAACTGATAATCTTTGTCAAGCTTTGCAACGTCGCTCTCAAGAAATCTTAAATGCAATGAATCTTGTTTTTACAACAAAAGAAATCATTTTAGGTTTGAGAAAGACTGGTTGGGACTTGTTTATAAAGACTGTGTTGGAATTTTGTAAGAAGCATGAAGTTGTTGTTCCTGATATTGATGCGCCTTTTATCATTGGTCGAGGTTGAAAGAGAAAGGAAGATTTAAACATGGAGCATCATTCTAGAGACATATTTTTTGGTACAATCGATACTCAATTGGAAGAATTGAAAAGCAGATTTAATAACCAAGTGGTGGAACTTCTTATGCTTAGCTCAGCTTTTGATTCTAAAGATTCTTTTAAGTCATTTGATGCAACAAAAATTTGCGAGTTTGCCCAGAAATATTATCTTGAAGATTTTAGCAAGTAAGAGATGGAGCATCTGCCTTATGAGCTGAGACTATATCAAATTGATGTGCTACAAAGTTCTAATTCAAGAAAATTTTCAATACTTTCATAGCTTTATTGATGGCTAGTGTAAAGTGGGAAATAAAAAACATATCCTCTAGTTGGTAGATTTATTCAACTTGTGCTTATTCTTCCAATTTTTACAGCATCTGCAAAGCGAGTTTTTTCTACTATGAATATTATAAAAACTCGACTTCGCAGTAAAATAGATAATGACTTTCTTATGAGTTCTTTATTCATGTATATATAGAAGGAGCTTGTTGCAAAAATTGATACCGATGTAATTATAAACAAGTTTAGTTCCCTACAAGAAAGATGAGTACAATTCAAATAAGTTATATCTATATTTTCGATTTCTTTATTATATTAAAATATTTTAAGATCTTAGCAGTCCGTCCCCCCTAATAAAAATTTCTGGATCCGCCCCTGATCCTCCACATACATACATACATACATACATACATACAATCCCTATAGTACCAACAATTTAATGCATCAGCAAGACTTATATATCAGCAAATACATACTAAATCAGCAATCTTACTACAAACATTCAGTTAGTACAAAACACAAAGTGTCATATATTTAAACATCAGTCGAAACAGTAACTAAAACAAAACATAGTCAGTACTATATATAACAAAAAAACTAGAAATATTTCTGGGCTCTGATCACTTGGTCATCCGCTCAACCGCCCTCTGCTCCATGCGGTAGTCGACCTCCTCTTGGAATTATGGTGTCTGTACATTCATGTGTAAAATGATCTTGTTCTTGCACATATTAATTAATGTACGTCCAACATTCGCTCTGTTCCATTCACCTGAACTCACTGTCAACCCCAAAAAAATTGATGCAAGAATAACTTCACAAATCTTATACATGCCTATATAAATTTGTTCACTATAACATCTCAAAAACTGGTTTTTCAAGGGAAAAAAATTCTTTGGAATTTGATTACAAGTGTCATCTAGCATGGAACTTTAACGTTGAAACCAAAATCTGAGATTGAATTTCGACTTCATCAGAGTGGGAGAGTTACCTTTGATCGTGTAGCTCAACAAAACCCATCAAATTTAAGAAAAAAAAAGTGGGCCCAATAGTGGCTAAATATCCTAACCGTTAAGGCTCGCAAGAGAGGATATATATATATGTATATATATAAGAAAAAACTAGTAATAGGGAAGAGAATAGGTCTAGGATGGAAAAAAAGAGGCTGCGAGGTAGCCAAGGGTAGACTGCCCATACATAAACCATAGAAACACAACTTCAGAGTTGGGACCAATCTATCTTTTGTTTTGTGGGCAAAACAGAATAAAATTTGTGGTGGAAATGAATGTATAGGCAAGTCATCCTTGGCTACCAAACTAGACTCTTCATCTACATACAAGACCATCTCTTCCTTCCAATCCAATGACTTCATTTTTCTTCTTTTGTTGAAACTGAGATGCCCATTTTGTTGCACTCCCAGGCCTATATTTATACTTGTCATCATTTGCCTCTAAATCTAAAGGTACGTATCTGATAATGTAATTAGTAATAATCAACAATCACTGTCTCTATCTTTATCCATGTCTCACTCTTATCCACCAAGAATATTTGACCTTATCCATTGTTTTTGCTATGTGTTCGTCTTTTCTCTCACCATCTTCAGAAAATTTAACAAGAAAAACCAAAGAATTGACAAGTGCATCCGAGAATTTCCACACCGAGATAATTGGTTTTGACTTTCTAGAGGAATTTATTTGTAGCTATTAATTTGTCTCTGACGTCCGGTTTCCAAAATTTTCAACTACTGGGTCTGGAACTAATCTGTATTAAGATGAGTAGACCTATTTTAGGTTGGCAAAGTTCTTATTAATAAGGGGAACCAAGTTTCGTACCGCAAGAATCTACAAGCGTGGGATATGTGTATATCCACTTGATAACAGAACTAACGCACATATAATATTGGAGGTGAAAAAAAAATAATCAAAGCTCTTTCAAGAAATAGGCATGTTTTCCCCTGGTTTTTAGATAATCTCTCATTCCATAATATAACTTGTAAATACTTATGTGTATAGAAAAAATAAAAGTAGGAGAGGCAAATAAACCACTAATCTTTTTATCTCAACGTATATTAATCATTATATTTTTTTACAGTTAAATCACCAACTCATATTTGTGATGGAGAATATTCTTTTTTCTTAAAAATATTTTGTTAAGTATATAAATAAAAAAACCATGTAATTAGTATTAGCTGGAGAAAATTACAGCATATATTCCTAAACAATATTTATTGATGCATATGAGTTCCCAAACTAAAAATAATAACACTTTGGTCTAAAGTCTTCCACTCAGACTTGCTTCTTGACTTCGCACCATTGTCTGAACCAACTCAACCAGCATTTTTATCCACCTTCCACCATCTTCTTCCCCTTGTTGCTAGCACTACCACTCTACCCCACCAGCCCTTCTTCTCCAACGAGTTTCCTTGTTAACCGAAACCCTAAACCCAACCTTCAAACCCATGAAAGGCAGCCCCAAAATCCAGACTCATCTTCTTTGATTCCTTGTGAAATTGTCTATGGTGCCTCGAACTGGGATCGATTCAATCTGAGAAATCATCCATAGCTCCTCGAACTGGGATCAATTTGGTCTAGATCAATTTTTGGATTGACTTTCGTGGCTTGGAGGCTCGTGAGGCTGAGAAGGGATCAATTCGATCTGGGATCTATTTACAATTTAGGGTTTGATTTAGGTGCTAGAGAGCATAAACAAGGGCTGTTGAGAGGAGAGAGGGAGATGAGGAAGATGATGGTGGAAAAGAGAAGAAAAATAGTTTATGGGGCGATTTGTACCGTTGGACAAAATTTAGGAGTTAAGTTAGGTGTTTTTTTTTTGTGTACAAACTTGTGATGTATATAGCCACATCTATTGTCATATCATCATATAGCTGGACAAACGTAATAATAATGGCTAATATATGCTAATAATGTAACATAAGTGGGCGATTTAACTGTAAAAAAAACTATTATTGGTTATATACGCTGAGACAAAAAGATTAATGGCTTATTTATCCATTTTGTCAAAAAAATTAACTAGCTTTTCTATTTATTCTAAATTAGAAGTAAAAGGCTGATCTTATCAAGTTATTGTCAAGCTATGAAATGGGGTCCTCTTTTGTAATTTTTTTTTTCCATCCACGACCATTTGGATTGAATTTATAACCTCTTAAAATATTGGAGTCTTCTTCATCTAGACCAACTCGTATTATTAATAATAGTAAGTAGGTTTTGATATTGAAAGTTAAGATATATATTGGTCATTCATAAATTATCTTTTGAGTGTTGAATTTATTCCTAAAAGTATTTTGTGTGATGGAATAGAATTGAAGATCGATTTGCTGCCCTGGAATTTGATTCCATAGCTTGTTTTTGGGCCCCGGAAAATTGGAGCAGAAAAATCAAGGTCCCGGCCGGCCGCTTGCGCATGCCCCCACCGTATTTGGTTTGACACGTTGACATTCTCCCCGTTTGATTATCGATCACCAAACAGGAATAAACAGAGCATAGTATTTGTTCGTCCAATTAAAGCTTCTACAAGCTTTTGTCTTTGAATGAGATAGGGTAGATAACAATTTGTTGACCAGCATATCACACTATCATAGTACAAAACTATTCCTTATATGGCGGAACTAAGTCTATGAGATCACTATAAGAAAAATGTAAAATTCAGACATAAAATGATGGTCGAATCTTTGGTCGTTAACCTTTCAGTTGTCAGCCAGCTGCAAAAACCAAAAATATATTGAAAGCTTTAGTGATCAATTTGAGACTGATTAGTAGTTAACTAGTGACTAAATCAGTTGTCATTCAGTCGCTAGATACTGACGGCCAATTTTTCACACAAAAAAACAAGAAACCAACCATTTGGAAACTGATTGACAGGTTGAAATTTCATATTAATCTTATAGTGCATGTAATGGAGATTTCTTGAAAACCTAACATTTGGATGTCATTGAGACAACGCAGTTGAGTTGTTAATTACGATATATACCGAAAGAATTTTAGTACCTTGTATTTGCTAGAATATCTATAAATACTTTAAGCCAGTGGCTTTTCATTGATTTCCTTTATTTTATTTCGTTCATTTTCAAATGAAAATAAGTCTTTTCATCAACTTAATATGGAAATAGAAAAATATTATTGATTGATGAAAAATACTGGAAGTACAAACTCTAAAGAAAAGTTTTAAGCAGCTGCGAGAATGTAAACTCTGTTTCAAAAATTGTTGAAACAGATAAATATTATTATATAAATTAGTAGCAAACGAATTGTTTTGATCCTATTGAATGTGTCATGATCATCTGCAGCATGTTCTTAAGGAAAAAAAACACTTCAACTTGCTGAGCATTGTATACCAAGCTTGTTGGGTTAAAAAGTAGCTTCATGTGCCCTTCTCGCGTCATGCATGAGGAATGCTGGCCCCTGCCTTTTTTTTTTTTTCTGTTGATTTTTCCAGATAAGAATGGTAAAATTAATAGTGTAGGAAATGACTATGGCTCTTCATCCGTTTGGGGTTGTCATTGCCCATATTAGAAGGCTAGCAGCTATGTCTTTTCTTTTTATTTTCTTTGTTTTCATACTGAGCTTGCTAAACATTATTGTTTATTCTGTAGCGCACATAGGATTCTCTACCATTGGCCACTTTGTTTGGCCTCCTTTATATCCACGCACTGTGATTGAACTCTTTGCTTCATGTTTAATCAATGATTGATATTTTCTTTCAAAAAAAAACCAATTTCTAAATAATTTTAATTCAAGTAAATCTACTAATTTAATTTGTATTATGTAAAAAAGTAATAATAAAGATTTATTACAATGATTGGTCTAAAAATATTTACAATGTGAGTGTTTCTCTCTTTAAGTCACAAAAGTCTTTCTCTACTTCATTAATGAAGTTAAAAACGTTAGAAGTATAATAATGAGAAATATATGTTTCGAAACTAAAAGAAAATGAATATTTAACCAAATCTTTAGAAAAGTTGCTGCAACTGGTAGCAGTGGCGGAACCAGGATTTTTGGTTCGGGGGGGCAAGGCCGGAGGAGAGTCGGCGGAGCCTGGAGGAGAGAGACGACGTTGCGGTTAGGTAAAGCTGTAAATTAGGACTAATTCACACTAATTCAAAGATCAAGGAGCAAATCGTACGAGTTGGAAACGTTTGAGGACTAATAGTGCATTTAGGCCATGTTAGAATATCCCTTAATGTAGAGGGAATAACTACTTACTGGGTCCCTAATTTCTTCAGAGCCTACCTTATTGCCCCTATCTTTATATTGCCCACCATCACCGTTTGGCGTTAGCAGTTGCTTAAAGCTAAAGGGACAACCACCAATTTGGTCCCTAATTTATTAAGCGCATGCCACATTGCCCCCCATCTTTATATTCTTCCATATTTTTCGGGGGGCAGGAATAATTATCTAATCCCCAACTTCTCTCGATATAAGCAATTTAGTACCCTATATATCAAAAGTTTCAAAATTTTCGGGGGGCAGCAGCCCCCCCTGCCCCTTAATAGTTCCGCCACTGACTGGTAGTTAGCAGGTTTTTAATGTGCAAAACGAACAATAAAAATGAAGCTGTATATTTCAGAAAATCTAATAGAAATAGAGTATGTTTTTTCATAATATGAGAGAGCAATTATAGGTTCAACAACACCATGGGGGCTCTATGTGACATCCAATGATTTTTTTTATTTTAAAAAAATAAATTAAAGCTTATATTTCATTTAAGATTTATTTTATTTTATTTTGAAATTAAAATTTTTATTTAAGTTGGGTCAAACTTGGCACGGCCCACTGTCATGCTCAACCACGTGCAACCCACAAATATGCAGGCCGGTCTTGAGTGTTCTCCATCACTATTCACCATGCTGAAGTACTGTACTGTGATAAGATTCTAGAAATGGTTAGAGGATGACTAATACACTATTGAGTTAATTTTCAATTTAATTTAAAATAATTTATTTTATTTTTATATTTTTTATTTCGAATTAATTTTATTGAAAATGCAATAGCATATAGGTGTAATAATTATTGAAAATATAATTTTTATAATTTTACAAATTTTTAATGTAAATTTTGGCATTAAAAAATTCATAAAAATATAACAACATTATGAAACTTTAATTTCTAATAAATTATTATATCTATATAATATTGACTTTGAAATGAAATTAATTTTTAATAAAAAAAATATAAATAACAATAAGTCATTTTAAATTAAAAATGAATTTGCTCTTAATTTTTGACTTTGTCTACATCTATATATGTCAATGATTTGTCTCAACTTACTACCCGTTGTGTTTTGCTAAACATAGAGCTTACACTGAACACGGATAAAAAAATAAGAGCTAGATTTTTTTTTATTTACCAAAAAAGATGATTTTCATTAAACATTAAGCGACATCAAACACCAAATCACACAAAAAAGGGCCTTGGTAAGGAGATAAGAGACTACTTGTTCACTCTCGAGAACTTATCTCCCTCTTACACCATGATGCTGAAATATCAATCTACAAATGAATTAGTTGGCCTAAGAATGTATGACAAGTAACAAGTAAGGAACTTTTGTTTTAACAAACATATATTAGTAACGAGCCCTTTAATCTCTCATGCTCCTCCTCCTTTGATGGCAGCCTCTACAACAAGCTTGGAATTAGACATTTAGACTCCACTTCCACATGTTGAAGCTTCATTTAAATAGCTTTTTCCAGACCATCTTTAATAGTTGTTGCCTCAACAACCATAGCAGAAGTTATGTTCATGCTCAAGCCACCTATTAGGCAAAGTAAACTTTTTTGGATGACGGTGAAATATAAAATATTTATAATAGCCTTTGATTACTTGAATAGGTTAAATTTGAAAAACTAAATTAAGAAGGAAACAGCTGAGTACATTTCATGGATTAAAATGAAAACATTTTCATAATTTTTAGTGACAAGTATTATAAATATAATCCACAAAAATAGTTTAATTTGAATTCGTGGTCACGATCCGTCCCATAGCCATAGGCATTCAAAAAAAAAAAAACCCACCACCAAGTGGCCAAGATTTTTTCAGTGGTAGTTGTCCATCAACACATATCTCTAATTCCCTATACGTTCAAACAACGTTAACGTGTGACAACGACCACATGCACCTTTCGTTATTAAGAGGTAAATCAATCGCGAAAATTATTGATTTTAATGATTGAGAAGTAGCAATTTGTTTTTGTACGAAATAAGATGGACGTTCCATGAATTTTCCGCACGTTTCGCGCTGGTCAAGTCTTTGGCCGTGCAAGCGCATCTAGATAATCCTCCAGCATCAGACCTCAATCATTTTGCAAATTCATCTCAACCTCAACCTCTTTGGTGTTTTATTTGGTTGCTCAAAATATTTATAAGTCATTCCAAGTCAATCAATCGGTTAGAATAGGCGTTAAGTACATTGGACACGGAAAGTCGGAATTTTTTCATGTTGTAACTTCCACTTTTAAAATTTAAAAAATTGTGTCTATTTTAAGAAGCGTGTCCATTGTAAGAGACAAATTTTTTCTTAACTAATTCTGGTTATTCTTAAAGTCATATGTTCATAAATGGTTGTGTCTATTAGGTGACAATTTGCATTTTTGGGTATTCTATATAAATGCGTCATTTCAAATTTGAGGGAGAAATAGTCATAGAGTTTGTTGAATCATAACATATTCATGGTATTTTACAATGGGAGAATAAATGTATTTAGAAAACTGAAATCATTTCACACCTTAGAGTCTTTCTTCATCTCCATCTTTCTTATTTTTCCGCGGGAGAATTCTTCATACCATCTTAGGTGCTAGTTTGGGGATAAAAAAAAATCTTATCGTTCAATAATTGTTGCAGTGAATTAATTTAAGTTGTCATTTAACTGTTTGAGATGTTTTATCATCTATATGTTATATTTTCATAATTTTATAGTATTTAATTTTCCATTGCTATATGTAGATTTAATTTTTCTACTAGATTTTCTACACTACTTTTGCTATATGGGTAGTGATAGTCACGACTAAAGTTCAGAATATGTCAATTAGTACAAGATAAATGCAAGATAGCGACTGACATTTCAGTTACATTTTAGTCACCATATAGTCCAAAACCAACTGCTCTATAACTAAAAAAAAAAATTTCATTTTTCCAAGTCGCAAATGTTTACAATTGAATATCAACTGAAAAAGCGACTGATAGTATCAATCAAAATTTAGTCACTAATTTGCGACTGACTTTTTAGTCACTATAGTAGCGACTACCTTTTCAATCATAATTCAGTTGATGTATTGAGAGATTTTTCTTCCAAAAATTTACATTATTATTTAACATAATTGTTGTTTAATTAATATTATTCAATTTAATTAGTTATTTATTTGTTATTTAATTGATAATTCTTTGTATGAATATTAACTTACTTTAATTATTAACAATAAAATAATCAAATAATAAAATTTAAATTTAAATAAAATATGTTTACATTAATGTTAAAGTCAATATACATACCAAAGTATAAAATTAAAAAAGTTACAAAATTCAAAAATCAGATCTGGAAAAGAATTCAAAAATTTTAAAATTAAGATCTGTAGGAGGCTGAGGCAGACGGAGATCAGGCCGAGAAGATCAAGGAGATACTGGCGATGTCGCAAAGGAGGCAAAGGAGACAAAAGTGAGAAATGACATACGGGCAGGTTGAGGAGGCAACGGCGACAAGGCTAGGGGGACTAATTCAAACGGTGAGAACGAGGAACAATGAGCAAGCCGAAGAGATGATGATGAGGCAAGGTGGACAGGCGAGGCAAGAAATGATGATGCAGACAGTGAGGCGAGAATCGGGGAGAAACCGGCACCATCGGCGATGCGGATGGAAGATGAGGGACAAAAGTGAGAGATGAGTGAGAGGGTTGAGAGAGATGAAAAAGGAAAGTGAAAGACGAGAATGAGAGGCTTGAAAGGGATATAAGACAACCAGGTAAGTAGAAAGGAAGTAGCTGGAACGACTGAACTCCGCCAGTCGAGGTTCAGTCGAGTTGCATTCAGAATTCAGTCACAAAAGTCATGAATGCAGTCGGAGTTCACTCGCAAAAGTCATAAATGCAGTCACAGTTTAGTCAAAAATTCAGTTGTTATGTTCATTTTTTTTCAGTTTTTTTTCTTTATATTTTCATAGACACACACACACACACATAGTACAAATAAAATATAAATATAAATATATGTATATACGAATATAATTATATATATATATATATATATATATATATATATATATAGTACAATCATAAATATGTGTGTGTACATACAAGAATATAATTACATATATGGTACAATCATAAATATATATAAGTTCATGAAATTTTCTCCTTATACATAATTTGAAAAATTAAAATTAATAAATAAATTATATCATATACAAGAAAGTAAGAATCATAAGAACAATTCTCATATCTTAATAATTAATTAGACTCTAAACATTCAAATGCTAAATTAACCCTTAAACCCTAAAACCCCTTAAGACCTTAAAACCTCCTGAGACCCTAAAATCCCAAACCCTAATTCTATATTCATAAATTGTAAACCTTAAATCTAATTATATATCATTAATCCTAAACCCTAAACCTTAAATACAAACCCTAAATCCTAAATCTTAAACCATAATTAAACCTTAAAACAGATGCAAACCCTAACTACATACATACACAAAAACCTTAAACCCTAAATCCTAAACCATAATTAAATCGGAAACTCTAATTCCATATACCCCTAAACCCTAAACACTTAATAGAATCCCTAATGAAAACCTAAACCCTAAACTCTAAACCCTAATTAAAACCTAAACACTAATTAAACCTTAAACCCTAAGCCAAACTACCATTAACCTTAAACCCTAAATACAAACCCTATTAATTAAGCTCAAAACCCTAACCCTAACTACCATTAATTCTAAACTCTAAACCCTAAATACAATCCTAAATACAAACCCTAATTAAAACCTAAACCTTAATTAAATCCTAAACCCTAAACCTAAATACAATTAACTTTAAACCCTAATAGACAAACCCTAAATCCTAACCCTAACTACCATTAACCCAAAACTCTAAACCCTAAACACAAACCCTAAACCCTAAACCGTAATTATACCCTAAACCCTAAACCCTAAATATAAAGCCTAATTAAACCCTAAACCTTCCGCAAACCCTAAACTGAAATACAAACCCTATTTAAATCCTAAACGCTAAACCTAATTTATGCCATTCGCCCTAAACCCTAAACTTAATCTATATATACCATCAACCCTAAATCCTAAACCTTAAATGCAAATCTCATACCCTAAATTTCAATACCCTAATACTTAATTAAAAACCCTTAAACCATCTTAATTCTATATATATATCCCTAAACCCTAAAAAAATTCTCAAACCTTAATTAATCATAAAAAGCTCTAAATTAATCCTAAAATAAATCTCAAAACCCTAATATATATATATATATATTAAATTGATTCAATTAATACCTCTAGCACTATACTAATTTCAAACCCTAAACCTTAAAGAAAAATATCAAACTCTAAATCTATGCCCACTACCCTTAATCTTTTAAAAACTCTAAATCCTAATTCTATATCCCTAAATCCTAAAAAAAAATTCCAAACCCTAAAACAAAAAAAAATCCTAATACACATATCCTAAACTCTAAAAAACCCTAAACCCTAAAAATTCAAAAATTCTAAATCAACTTAGCAACTAAAAAGGCGACCAGGCAAATTGGACACCTAAAAAAAGCAACTGAAGAACAAGTACAGTAAAATCTCTTGAACATTTTCGACTAAAAGGCGACTAACATTTATGCGACTAAAACTTTAAGTCTCATATCAGTTGCAACTAAAAGTGAACTTTTTTAATTTCGACTGATTAGCAACTAAAAGTCAATTGCTATTTTCAGTCGTGATTTTGCATTCATTTTATAGTGAGTGAATATTTGCACACACCACATGGGCCTTCTATTGAGAAAAAAAATAAGCAGTAGGTGCTTAGAGCTTGGATCACCATAAGGAAGAACAGCTTGGAGAGATGACTCTCCTCACCAAGATCTTCTACAATTTTATTTTCTTACTCCAACTTGGTATGTTCTTCTCAATATTTATAGGATGTGTTTGAGTACTTGTATTTGTATTATTGAGTAGATCTCTTCACTCCCTAGATTTATGAACCAATTTGCGTGCTTATTGGTTGAATCTACGTACCTTATGTATTTGATGTTTCCTTTCTTACTTGTCCATTTTTCTCTTGCACTTCATGCTTCATCAATTCTTGATCACAATTGATGATATCTTAAGATTAGAGGGCATTTAAGGGAATCTCACTAGGTTGGATTAGGGGAGATTTGGTGTAAGTTTGGAGATTAATTGAGAGATTCAATAAACTTGCAAGGCTTTAAAAAGAATTAGAGTCGTGTCAACCTTAGAGTTAAATAATTAGGATTTGGGCCTAATTTTTAATTCTGGTAGGTTAGATGAATTAACTTCGAACCTAATCAGTCCTTTTATTATCGACCTCAGGTGAACCTGCAAGGCCTTAAAAAGGTCGATAACATGTTTTTATGAATACTTATTCAATTCGTTGAGTAATACCACTACTCATAGAGAAAGAATAATTTGAAGCTTATACAGAAAAGTAGTTCTAAATATAAAGTTTAGCTTAAATATATTCATATTAATTTGTATTGTAAAAAATTTTCAAGAATAAATTTGAACAAAAAAAAAATCATAAATTACATACTATAAAGAGTAAAAAAGATAAACTTTGCTAGACAGAGATACTATTATTTGAAAAACTTATAAAAATATAGTGTCGAAGTTATGCTTGATGTACTAATTGTACTTGCTGCACAAATTTGTAGATCGCTACTTTGAAGAAAGTCACATGCGCAGAAGATGGAGTTAGAGATTTAATCACTATCACCACCTTTTTTAACAATCAAATCCTTTATTTAGTGGTTAGTTAAGATTTTGTAGTTATTACCATCATGAGATTTAGTTAATAATATCTTACTTTCCTTTAGTCTCTTTTCTATATATCAAAGAGAGAAAAAAAATAAACACAACCTACCCAAATATATTATCATTGTTTTTTCATATAATTTAAGATCATTCTTATTTTTTTTTTATCATGACACATTTTTTAATTTTAAATTTGTGTAAAATAATTTATTTAAATCACCTTAGTCCATAATATTATTTATACATTTTTTTCAATAAAAATAAATACAAACTTTTTTTTTGGAATTTTTTTTTTTATGTTCTGACATGTCTGGAAATGGAAGATATAAAATCAATTTGGAGAGACGAAGGCTAATTATATGTCTTAAAAATCTAAAATTTATGGGTTGAAGTTGAAAATTTTATTAGAAACGATAGAAATTAATTATATATACAGTTCTTTAAAAAAAAATGAGAGGTGGTGGTTAACCCCCTCACATGATTTGTCATTAACTGATTAAGACCATTTTTGTAATATTTACTTACGACTTTTGAGCGTCATGATTGATTAATTAGGCTATGGTTAGAAATGGGGCCTAGAGGTTGGTATCAGAGAATTTGGTATAGGAATGGTTAAGTACCTCTAATGAGTTAATCATTGCACTAATCTTTGCCTCTATTGGCTAATGGCGAAGGAAGGCTAGAGTATTAACTACTTCTCCTAGAAAGGAGTCGAAATTTGAAGAGATTTCATAATTAAATCCAATATTAATCAAAGGTTAAAAGTATCTAACTTTTACTTCCATCTAGCTATGTAAAATTTATTTATGTTTCAAATTCGCAAAAGACTATTCTTTGGCATGTACCACTCTCGGGTGGTCATCTTACGTTTCCGTTATTTTATTAGGTTAAAAATTAGGTCATTTGACGATGATTAATTTAATTAGACATGAAAAAGGTCAAAGTCTTCAACCAAGGCCAAAATATTTTTTCATACGTGAAGATCACGTGGGAAAGTTAACTTGCAGCATTTTTATTGATTTTTTTATGGAAATTAATTATTTTTATCATATTCGAAAGCGAAAGTGGAAAATTTGTCTAGGAAAAGTAAATTTGTCTTCTAATGGTATATCGAAATTATATTTCTTATGATGTTTTTGTCGCTTCCAATTTTTAAGATGGTTAACTGAAGTGGTAATGGGCCGCACGCACAAGGCAGTAGAGCAGTGAGGCCCAACCCAAGGGGCAGGCCGTGAAACAGAAACAGCGGCTCAAGGGAGATGATGAAATCAAACGGTTGAGAAAGGTCTGTGAGGGGAGGATGTGGCCGAAACGTGTGAAGATAGCGTGGCCGAAACGATGAGCAGATTCCTGGGAACTTTCGCCGTCGTTGTCAAAATGTATCGCATAATTGGATTGGAAAGGGTAGGTGGACCCCACTCCTCTGGCTCTGTTGCTAACCTGTTATTAACTACGATAAAATTTATTTTGCCCCCAGAGGTTTCTTATTATTTACATATGTCCCCCATACTTCAAATATATTCATTTATTCCCCTGAAGTGTTAACTCCGTCACCTCATTTGTTAAGAGAAATTAGAAAACTGCCTCCATTACTCCTCCTCTTTTTTTTTTTTTTTTAATCCTGTTTAAACCTAAGCACCCATAGCTTCTGAACCTAACAAAACAATATTCTTTCCTGGCAAACTTGTGTCTTTTTAAATTACGCTCTCTACTACTCGCTGCAGTAGGGCATGGGAGCCCAGGCTGCCAGCCAAGATTGTTAAGATTGCTTGTCAAATCGTTGGATCGCTTGCTGCTGTGATCTGAAATAAAAAAAAAAAAATTTACAGAGTCGTGGTAAGATTGCTCAGAGGATAGAATGATGGTAGGGCTGCTATCCAGGTCATAAGATCAGTACATCTTATCGATCCTCATGTCTTGGTTCTTATGTGAAATTTGTTTTAGCCACCTAATTAAGCCATCCAGCCTAAATTTATTTTCAAAACCAGCTGCAATTACCTATAAGCTCAAAAACATGAAAGATTTCATACCCAAATTTTGCCAAAAAACATATTAAAAACTAGAAAATTAAAAAATAATAAAAATCTCCTATATGTAATTGTTAAGTACTTCAGTTACTTGACCTTTTTGTCGACTTGTAGTAAATTTATGGCAGAGGCACAAGTCCCATATCATGAACACGTGTGTGTTGATAACAAATTTGAGTATTGATAATAAATTCTTATATATAGTTTATGATTTATATAAATTTCTATATAAAAGCATAATACTTCTAGGGTAATTGGTTTTCCATATAAAATTTATTCTCTAGACATCAAATATAGCTTTTGTAGCATCTTATGATTTACATTAGATCCTACAATCTTGATCTTGGAAGACAAAAAGGATCAGTAATAGGATCCCAATTTTGACAACAATGCTAGAAGCGGCCTAGAGCCACTGTTCCCTTGGTTGGCCGGTGATCCATGGTGGTGAGCAGCTCCTTGAGTTGATCGATCAAAAGAAGGCCACATCAAATCGAGGTTGGAATAGGATTTTGACCATGGAGGGAGCAGGCCGTTGAGGGACGTAAATCTAGCTGACGAACTTTGCGAGCAAGGCAGGTGGTTTGGCGGTGCTTCTGCACTTTTGAGATGAGTCCCGAGGATCGGGAGCTACGTGGCTTGAGGCGGCAGTGGAAGAGGAACTAGAGTAGCTGCCCGTCGTCATGGAGCAACTACCAACCAAAGGGAAGGGTGGCCCCAGGTCGCCGTCAGCCTGGTTCCCGCACCCCACTGGCCAGTGACCTTTCGCGGCCAAGAGCATGCCAAGATTTCGAAAGAACAAGTTCGGCTAAGGAAGGTGGTTACTTCGTTATATCCCAAGAGTTCTGGTTGCTTAGGTTTAAACATAAAAGATAAAGGTGTAGTAGAGGCATTTTTCCAATATTTTTTTTCTAGTCAAAATTGATTAAGGCCCAGAAGGGGTATCCAGAACTGAGGCTTGAGCATTGCTATGGAAGGGCAACGCTCTATCCTTCTGGCTAGGGGTTGGAGAGACTTTTTCAACATCTGTTAACTAATGATAATGCTCTACGTCTCCAGGGAGATAAATGTCTATGTAAAAAATATAGGGAGACATATATGAATAGAAGAAAACCATAGGGGCAAAATTCAATTTACTCTAATAACTATTGACCGACTCAGAGTCGGTGAATAGCTGGCACTGGGCTCAGCTCCAAATCTGGCTGAGTTTGCCGTCACCCGCATTTATTTCCTTAGCCTTTCCAGTTTCCACGCAGCCTACACTTTCCCCTGTGCTCTTACCGTATCTACTAACAAAGTAACAAAGATTCCATGTGCAAGCTGGTCTCCATGCAAGAAAAGAAACCTCATTTATTTACACAAATTTCAGGATAAGTCAGTGTTTTGCTTTTCTATTACCGCTATTTTTTTTCAGATAAAAATAATGAATAAATCACTAATATTTTGAACTCACCTCAAATCATTCATTAATATTTTTTTTAGTCCAATAAATTACTAATATTATTCAAAATAGCTAAATGAGCCACTAATGCTATTCAAATAAGACAATTTACCCACTCAGCTCTTGAAATATTACAAAACTCTATTATTAACTTTTTAAAATTAACAAAATAACTCCACTTGGTTTAAAACAATTCAAATAGGCTACCTCTACTATTTATAAAATTTCATAACCATTTTTCACAATTACATTTTTCGGGCACAGTCTATTACCCAAGATGGGATGCGTCAAGCCCCACATTGTCACTCCCAAACAATGTTTCACCCATATTAGTACTTAACGTAAAATTTTGGTACAATATGAAGCAGAGTAGGAGGAGGAACATCATGGCCATTATTAGTAAGTTCAGGATGATCTTAATTATTACCCATAAACAGAGTTTAAAGATTGATATCGGCTCCAAGAAGGTGGTTCAAATGTTAGATTAATAAATTTTAGAGGCGCTGAGAGCAGAAGTATAAAATGTAAGGACTAAATTTGATATTTTATGTCAGGATTCCATTAGACTTAACGGAAAAAGTTACAAAAGTGGCTGATTTAAGCTGACTTAAAAACGTTAGTGGTTTATTTGGCTTAAAAAAAACATTAATGGGTGAATCAGGCCAATACAAAAGTCTTAGTGGTTTATTCATTATTTTTTCCTTTTTTTAATTCATAATGTTTGGGTAAATTGCATCCATGGCCCCTAAAATTTTATTACTGTCCTATTTTGGACCCTAACCTCAAAATCTCGTATGGGACGTTCTCAACTTCAATTTTTTGTTCCATTTTTAGACATTTGATCGACGAAAAAAAAAGAAGAAAAATAATAATAAATAAATAAATAAATAGAAATAATAAAAATAATAAAAAATTAAAAAAAAACCCTCATGTCATTGGGTTCAGCGTCCTCCCTCCCTCGCCGCCTCCAACCCTCCTTCATTGCCTTCAAGCTCTGCCTTATTTGCCGCCTCTAACCCTCCTATGCTGCCTTCCGCCTCTACCTCATCCGCCGCTTCTTTTCCCTTTTTCCCTTAATTCCCTCTTCCATGCCAAGTTCGATTGGAAGGTACAATGGAGACCAGATCTTGCCGGAGATATCAGGAGGCTCGAAGGTGCATATGATGGAGCGAAGGCGGAAGTCGATCAAAGAAACACGACCATGGCGGTCCTCGGCAGCAAGGATAAAATGGGAAAGAGGAAGGCTCAATGGAGAGGAGGTCACGACATAGGGATTGAGGAGTCCAATGGACGGCTGTTACGAAAGGAGAGAGGGTGAGGGAAGTAAAGGAGGATGGAGAGGTGAGAGGGAGAGATGTGATAAGCTGGAGGGAAGTGGCGTCTACAAACGAAATGGAGGATCTGGTGGCGAGGGTGAGGAGGCCGGAGGCACTGAGGTTGGTGGCTCCGAAATTTTTGCGACTGGGCAGGCCTGGGAACATGCGGGCCTGGGAGCCAATGATGAAGATCTTGGACATGGAAAGAGATTAATTGCAAGTTGTTGGACCGATCCGTAAAGATCTGGAAGAAGGAATTAATTCGATGTAGAAGAAGAATTGAAAATGTGCTTCGAATTTCTGTGTTTTTGTTGCTAAGTAATTTAAATAGCTTCAATTTCTGGTTCAGTTTTATGGAAAATTCAGTACTAGTAGAAGGTATCGGTGACTCTACGCCAATCACAGGGAGCCGTTGGTGTGGAAGGGTCCCAGCCGTAAAGAGAGCCAAGTGAGTCATAGAGATTGAGGTGGAAGGCTGTCAAAGCATTGATCTCCGCATGGCTCTGGGTTCTATTCTGAGAAACATTGCCGAAGGTCTTCCGCTACTTTCCCCGGCCTTCTAGCCTTAGTGGATGGAGGCTAGATCTTGTCGGAGATGGCAAATAGATGGAGGGGCAGATGAGGGAAGAAGGCCGAGCTTGGACGAGGTAAAGGAGGGAGAAGCCTAAATGAGGTAGGGTAAGGGGATTTTTTTAAAATTTTTTATTATTTTTCTTTTTCATTTTTATTATTTTTCTTTCTTGCACATCATCATCAGCAGCTAATTATTATGCCACTATGGCAAATTGCCCAAGTTGGCATGTAACGTGACTAATTTCGTTAATTTTAACACTTTCTGTCTATCAAAGGTCTAAATTAAAATAAAAACTTGAGGTTGAGGACGTCTCATATGAGATTTTAAAGTTAGGGTTCAAAATAAAACAGGACAATAATAAAAAGGTTAAGGGCCATGGTGTAATTTACCCCATAATGTTTACACTATAAATCAAGGCTTTTTAGGAAGAGAGAGTGTCACACCTCACTCAGGCCCTGGCCTATCATCTTCTAATTTAACTCCCAAACCCAATGTTTAATCTCAAAGTGTCTGATTCGGCCAAACAAGTAATGGCAACTTTTAAGTCTTATTTTCTTAAGTTATCAGGCCTGGGAGGTGGCCCAGGTGGCTTTAACAAGAAGCATTATCAACTTGCAGCAAAGGCAAGGCCCAAAACACTAACTTGCACAACAAGCAAGATTTTAATTGAAAACTTGCATTCCAAGCAAGGTAACACTTAATGAAGTTTAAGTGCATACATGGTGTGCAATCAAGTGTACTATCTATATGGCAACCAAGAAGCCCACAATGTTGGTTTAGGTTTTGAAAACAACAAATAAGATGCATGATGCTCTCGGCCTACTAAAGTACATACCATTGTGCACAACAGTTTCACATGTCCAAGTCCATAACCATTCACATAAAAGTGGCAACTTTGGCCTATAATATCCAGCATACATAGGCAAGCATAATGCCATCCATAAGTCCATACATAACTTGGCATCCAAGATCCACAAAACATCCACAAACTAGGTATCCAAGACAACACATATATACAAATCAAAAGGTAGTCTACCTAGTATCTAACATGGCTATATATGCCAAGCATCCATAAGTTGTTCATGCCAAGTTACATACAACCCAAGACCATACTCCTAATGGTCAAATAATACCTTGAGAATCCCATACAGAAGTACACATTGCAACACCAAGCCTATGGCCATATTCATGGTCATAAAGGTGAATACCACAATCAGAGCTAAAGTCCAAGTATCCATGCTCTCCTAGACAGTTCCCACTCTACAGCCTGCAAACTTAAAACATAAGTCTCGGCCAACAAACAATAAGACTTGTAGTGAACCCAAAAGTAGTAAGCCAAGCACACATTGGCACATACCTTGGAAACTAAGTAAAGTTAGTGCAAACACAAGCACAAGCAAGCAAGCACTATTCAGGCCGAATATCTTTGCCTGAAAAGAAAAGGATGGGCAGTGAGTAAAACTCAGTAGGATTCACTTATATATAACCAACTCTAAAAAGAGTCTATTTAGTTAAGCTGAGTGTTCACTCAAAGCTTAACCTCCAATTGGTTAGCTCAACCTGCAAAACAGACACAAAGACAAGAAAACCAAGCATATCCATATACAAAATATATAATCATAACAATTAATCCTCAAATGGGGTTAGCATGCACAAGAAATCACCAAAGCACACAAGTACACACACACACTCCACATTGTTGCTCTCGGCCATATAAGCCATACATGTACCCATGTGCATTTCTTGCACACAAATCTTACCAATATATCATTTCCATTTGGAGCTCCCAAAATGCCAAGCAAATATGCCACATTTACTTGCATTTCTAGTACATGTACCATAGTTAATTAGCTAATCAACAAAACAACCAAGTATAATCATTAAGCCCATCGAGCAACTAAGATCACATGGCAGATTTTAACCATCACTTAGCCACTCTAAACACATGAACCATGGCACAATACCAAGCAACATCAAGTGTTAGTGAACCCTACCTCAATAGCTCTCGGTCTCAAGCCAACTTCAAATGTCCAAGTGCCCTTCAACCACAATGCCTACCATAACAATACATAGGCATTAACAACACAAACCCATGGATTAACTACCATGATTTCTATGAAGGACACTACAATACACACACTTAAGCTCTCGGCCAAAGTGCCCACCTTCACATAGTTATACTATCCATCCTTCTAATTCATTACATAATCATGTAATCACCCATAAAGCTTGCTCATGGCACAAATACCATGTAACCAAGTAAAACACACCATTTCACATTAAGTTTAGCTCTCGACTAAAATGCCCATAATCACATAACAATGTGCTTCATCAATTTAGTTCATCACATAATCACCAAATCACCACTAAACATGTTTCATGGCATCATTACCATGTACTCAAGTAATGGAAACTAAATTATACCACTTCAAGCTTTCGGCCATAAAACCCAACTTCACCCACATTTGTTCTTCATCAATCCAACCCAACATACATTCACTATATCATCAATAATCAAAGCTCATGGCATCAATGCCATGTAATTAGAGGTAGAACATGAATTACCTCAAATCCACCTTTCGGCCAACACACTAACTTCCACAAATTTGGTGTCCTTCACCCCAACAACCTATCACAAGATTACATAGGTAATATCAAGCATCAAACATGGATAAATTTCCATCTTTAAGAAGAAGAACACCATGTTCATTCATCCAATTCATTCGGCCAACATTTCACTTCCAAACCGAGACATTACTTGCTCAATTAGCTCAATCTAACTTCAATTGAGCATTTAAATCTCTTGTTCATGGAAGATTTACCATGTATTCAAGAGGATAACAAGGATTACCTCAAAACCCTAGCTGGGTTGGCTCGGCCTTCCTTCAAACTTGAAGAACAACACTTGAATCCAAGCAAGCCAAGGCCGAAACACACTCTTCAAGCTTGAATTCTCTAATGCCTTCAAGTTTCCTTGAAATCCAAGACCAAATTCCCAATGAAGGACACTACAATACGCACACTTAAGCTCTCGGACAAGTAAGAACAAAGGCAAGCCCGAAATGAACAAAATGGCCTTTGACTAGTTTCGGCCGAATTAACTTGGGTTTTAGTTAGCTAAATGCCAACTTTTGCCTTCCAATAAAATGCATGGTGCAAAGTAGCCTTCCAAGCTTACAAGTCCACAAAACCGCCACTAAAACTTGTGTCTAAATGGACACTTAAGTCCACACATGGCCCAAGATGCCAAGCAAATAAACAACACAAGTACCAAGGTGTTATATACACCCATGCATAACCGGCCATGTAACTAAAATAAAGACTAGTTAGCTTAACTAGTAACTAGTAAATAGTACATTAGTGGTAGACAAGACTTTGACTAGCAATCATTGTTGTCTCCCTTAAATGGTCTAGTCTTGCACTAGCCATCACAAAAGTTTGCATGGCCGAAAATTCCACTTCCAAGTTTGTAGTTTTAATTATAGCACTCAATCAAGTGTGCAATTTGATCCCCTTTCTCTGTTTTTTGTCTGTTTTTCTCTAGTATAGTCCCTATGTTCAAATAGGCCCTACAGTCTCCAGCTTTACACATAGGCCACTATACTAGATTCTATAATTCCTCTTACTCTCCCCTTTCTGTTTTCTCTTACTTCCTTGGTTCTCCTTGGCCTAAGCCAAGCATTTAGGAGGTGCCTAACAGAGAGAGGGGGAAAAAAAGACTCGAATATGAGAAATGCAGGTAATAGGAGCCCATGCCATTGCACTTTTGCTAACTCACTTGACGGTGCAAGACTCCGCTACCTTTTTTTATGCATGTGTAAGATAATCAAATATTTGCCTGTTACCAAATTTAAAACTTTCTTTTTCTTTCTTGCAACAAATCTTCAATTTTCCCTAAAATGCAAGAAATTCTAAACAAATGGCCCGCCTCGTCACAAAGTTAATGTATGACCTAAAATTAATTTTATTTTATGTATAATTGTGGTTTAATTACAATGTCGTGTGTAGATGATCCCCAAATCCAGGAAAATTAGGCCCTATGATTCCACTCATGCTTGGGTTCATTACAACCAATCAAGCCAAAAGACTCTTTAAGCTCAATCACATATGACTATTGATCTACACTCTCTTAACAAATAAGTATAATGTATATAACTATTCTTCATATTTAATGGTTTTTATGTCATGAAAATTCACCACCTCATCAAACGGCCTTCATAATATGGAGCTGTTTGCTCAATGTATATATACAAATTTCATCATCTATAAGTGAGATATTGATTGTTTTCCATCAAGGGATCTTTTACTTGCTCTATTATCAAAGTATTTTTTGTAAGTACCTACGTCAGTCCATTTTCTAGTGGCTATAAATCAAGGCCCGACTTACCACTACCTAGATCAAGGCTCAAGGTCAAAAGCTTCATCAATAAAAATACTCTTCCAGAAATATTTATATTTCTAACATTATCCTATTCAAACAAAAGATAGCCCCCATTTACCGTCTCCATAGATATTGGGGAACAGAAGGTTTAAAATGAATTTAAAAACGAACTTTGTTATGTGCCTGTTAAAACTGAATTTATTATTATATTTATTTCACATGAAATATATGCTTCGGCTCAACTTGTTAATATGCTTAAACTTGGTGGCTGTTTCCACAGAACATCCACCAACTCATTTCAAAATCATGATTCTCATTTAAATGAATGTTCCAATTATAAAAAAAATGTCAAAGTCAACCCTGGGAATGAGGTATAGATACAATATAATTACCAAATTTAATTAACACACTTTTATATTAAAACTCTACTACTAGAAGTAATTACTTCCAAATGGTTCTATTTTTTGCGCCAATCGGAATGCCGGCGCGAAACCGCCGTTCCACTACGAAGAGTTCTGACCTGTCTGCTGACTCAGCAGGCGGTTATTCTCACGCGCCTCGATTGCGTCTCAGCTTCTGAGCCTCAACTACTTCCCTCCCTTCTTCCCTTCCCCAAAACTTCTGTATATCCCCAGTCCACCACTTCACTTCCCCTCTCCGTCGTTTCCCACCTCCGACCCTCTCAAGCCCTAATCTTTCTTCCTCCTCGCTTTATTCAGTCTTTTATGTCTTGCTCCCAAAGCTTTATAATCTTGCAACTGCGTCCATGAAAGTGCCGGAAAACGACCAAATCGCCGGACCCAGCAGTCTAATCTCTTATCTCTCCGAACATATCGACAAAATCCAATACTTCAAAGGCAAATGGTCGCTCATCAAAGCCAAGCTTTCGAACCTCCAGACCCAACTCGCCGATCTCTCTGACTTTCCCGCCTCATGTTCCAACTCTCTCTGCACTGACCTCCTTAGCTCCATTTCCAGCACCCTCACCGACGCTGTTTCGTTGTCCGAGAAATGTCGGCGCTCCGATTTGATGGAGGGGAAGCTGAAGACGCAGAGCGAAATCGACGCCGTCTCTGCCAAGCTCGACAGACACATTAAAGATTGTGAGGTTCTCATCAAGAATGGGGTTCTACAAGATGGGGCGGCTACGGGTTCTAGTTCCAGCAAGAAGGAGGCTGTCCGGGTTGAGTCGAGGAATTTGATAACTCGGTTGCAGATTGGGTCGACCGAGTCGAAGAACTCGGCCATGGACTCGCTTTTGGGGCTTCTCCAGGAGGATGACAAGAACGTGATGATCGCCGTGGCTCAGGGGGTCGTTCAGGTGCTCGTTCGATTACTCGATTCCAGCTCTCTGGAGATGAAGGAGAAAACCGTGGCGGCGATCGCTAGGGTATCGATGGTTGACAGTAGCAAACACGTTTTGGTGGCTGAAGGTTTGTTGCTTTTGAATAATTTGCTTCGTGTTCTCGAGTCTGGCAGCGGTTTCGCCAAGGAAAGGGCTTGTCTGGCGTTGCAAAGTTTGAGCTTTTCCAAGGAAAACGCGAGGGCGATTGGTTCTCGAGGTGGGATTTCGGCGTTATTGGAAATCTGTCAAGGTGGGACTCCTGGGTCTCAAGCTTTCGCGGCTGGGGTCCTGAGGAATCTCGCAGCTTTTTGTGAAAGTAAAGAGAATTTTATGGAAGAGAATGCTGTGTTTGTGTTGATGGGATTAACCTCTTCCGGGACTTCGTCGGCTCAGGAGAATGCAATCGGTTGTTTGTGTAATTTAGTTAATGATGATGAAAATTTGAAGCTTTTGATTTTCAAAGAGGGTGTGATCGAGTTCTTGAAAAGTTTCTGGGATTCAGGACCTCCAGTGAGGAGTCTTGAGGTTGCTGTCGAGTTGGTGAGCCAGTTGGCTTCTTGCACATTGGTTGCCGAGGCTCTTGTTGCGGATGGATTCATTGGCCGGATAGTTGGGGTTCTTAATTGTGGTGTTTTAGGGGTTAGGATTGCAGCTGCTCGGACGATTCATGAGCTTGGATATAGCTCAAAAGCAAGGAGGGAAATGGGGGAATATGGATGCATTGTCAGTTTGATCAAAATGCTGGACGGGAAGGCTGTGGAAGAGAAAGAAGCTGCCGCGAAGACGTTGTCCGTGCTTTTGCTGTCCAAGGATAATAGAAGGATTTTCCGGAAGGATGAGAGGGGAATTCTGAGCACGGTGCAGCTATTGGATCCTTTGCTGCTGAATTTAGATAAGAGATACCCTGTATCCATACTGGCCGCGCTTGTGCATTCTAAGACGTGTAGGAAGCAAATAGTTGCTGCCGGTGCTTCTCTGCATCTGCATAAACTTGTTGAGATGGACGTTGAGGGTGCTAAGAAGCTACTGGACGGTCTTGCCAAGGGCAGGATTTGGGGGGTTTTCGCTCGACCATAACGATGTAAGTTATCTTCAGATGGGTTGAATTTGAAAAGAATACCGATGTAAGATAATTCTTGATTTGCTCTTGTTGCCCCCTTTTTTCTTACATTTCCTGTTTCTCTTCTTGTTCATAATGTTATTTAGGTCCTGTAGTTATATGTTTTTTTTCAGTCTGATTGCTGATAATGAACCTGTAGTGACATAATCTGGGTTTGGTTACCTAATTGTATTAAGTCAATTTTCATAACCAGTAGCAAGGATTTCAATAGCTGTCATCTTACTAACTATGGTTGTTGCTTATTCTTTTCTCTCCTACTTCCTTGACTTTGAAGATACCTATTGGATTAAGAATTCTTTAGGCCCTGCAGCATTTGTTATATGCCAACTCGGTATTTGTGGCCTGTAGGTTTGATTTTTCTTTACAGCTGAATATACTTTCCTGCTTTTATTCTGACCAACATTGATTCAGATTCCTTTTCTGTTTAACCTGCAGAAGAATAATGAATTGCCATTACTTCTTTAAGACTAGTTTGGTAGATTTGATACCCATAAGTGTGTACTACTACCATGTGCTTTAGAACCTCACACACACTCCCTTTAGAAGCTAGCAAGGGAAGTACCTGAACCGGTAACTAGCTCTCCTCCCTTCCCAGATCTTATACAATTCACGGCTCCCTGAATGATTTTCATGATCTTCAGACTCCATCTAAGGTTTGGTCATCGCAATCATGATCTGCATGTCCCGGCTTCTCCCGGTAACACCCTACCGATTACATACCCGTATTTGTACCATGAAGCGTAGGATACTGTTGTTGTAACATGTAGGGAAGTATAGTGTGATCAGGAGTTGTGTGTGAATTCGGTGGATGGCATGTGCATTTGTTCTTGTGGCATGTGCATTTGTCCTGCTCTTTCAATTATGGGAGCAGCAATAGGAGGCAATGAGCCAAAGGAGGGCCTTGAGGAATTAATTAAAAATGGAGATGGGAATTGGACCGTATCTATTTCTGGGTCTTGTTTAGTCTATTCTTGGCTTCTTGCCCACTCAAAAACATTAAAGATGATCAACTAGAGAATCTGACTTTTTTCCTTAATTCTTTTGGGCTGTGATGAATGGTCTTTTAAAGCATCCGCCCACCGAATGCTAATAAGACAGCTGTAGTATTAAGTTGATTATGCTCTGTTTAGCTCTGCTTCGCCGTTAATACTTCACCATTAAGGTTCCATGCTCTTGTTCTTGGTATTTTTTAGCGTCTGCTTTCCCATTGCTCCGTTGCGAATATAACAAACAAACGTCGAAAATCACAACTGATTTTGCTTTACAGTATCGTGGTTACTTTGTTTTTTTTTTTTTAATCCTTTTGGTCCAAGACACCATGTATTCGGTTGCCACGGCTCTGACTAATGGGTTGAACCCCTTTTATGGGAAGCTCTCCTAAAGTCTATTCTCCGTTGGACGGCCTACTGTATTTGATGATATGATTTGCAGCTAAATTGTACTAGTTTATGGAGTAAGAAACGTTGCAAATCTGCTCCTAAAGGATTTTTCTTGGTTCCATGTACTTCCGCCTTCTCCCCCCTCCCCGTTAAGCATTAAAGGAAATATTGTTTCTGATCCTCAATTTTATAAATTCTTTATGATTTGGTCCCTAATCTTTAAAAGGCCTATACATACATTTGGCCCTTGAAGTTGGATGACCCATGCAAAGCTAGTCTGCAATGTAATAGTCAATAAATGTTAGCTTTTGAATTTTGAAAAGTTTGCGACTTAGTTATTTGCTCAGACATGTTAATGGAAAAACTACAAAAGCTCTTTTGATCTCTTTTAATTTGTCATAATAAGTACTTTTATTTTAGAATTATCCAAATAAGTCATTCGCCTCCTCATCCTCTGTGCCTGCCTTCGCAAAACCTGTTGTGGTTCACTTGGGGATCAAAAGTAGGTTTTTATTGTCCTTGAATGCGTTCAAGCAGACAGCACACTTATTCACCTTTGAGTAAATCAACATAGGGAATGTGACAATTGCCTTGGCATCCAGGCCCCAAATGGTGTTCCAATGGGGGCATTGCTATTGGATTGGGGCACAATTATGGATGTAGATGGAGAATAAGCCCATGATGAAGAGTGTGGTGATGAGGATGACGATGATGATGGCCATGGAAGGTTGAAGTAGGTATAAGTGCACCCATTGTTGGGACCATTAGAGGAGGACTAAGCAAATGACGATAACGGGGGGAGAGCAAGGAGGAGGATGGAAAGCTTGGTGGAGGAGGAGAGGATTTTTAGGGTGGAGGAATTTGAGATTCAAATAAAGAAGCAAAAGAGGTTATAAAATAGAATAGTAGAGTAGTTCAATCTTGGAAGTGAAGAAGGATAGAGGCAAACTTGGTGGGGAGCTTCGGTGGTATTCCTTGAGGGAGAGGACAAGGAGGATGGAAGGAGGAAAGGCTTATTTCAATGATTCTAAAAGAAGAGTACCTTTTATGACAAATTGAAAGAGATCAATAAAGCTTCTGTAATTTTTACACAACATGTCTGATCAAATGGACTGGATTGCTAGCTCTTGTAAAGTTCATGGCTCAACATTTGTTCAGTATTGAGTTGAGTGAGAGTTGTTCAAGTTCATGAACCAAATGTATATAAAGCCATTTTAAAATTTAACAACCAAACTATTAAATTGTGTGAAATGCATCACTAGTCTTGTACCTTCTTATTTTGTCATGTTAGGTCCCCTTGCTCCAATTATCTTGTTAAAGTCCAACACTTAACATTTTTCATAAAAGAACCCTATAAAACATAGCTTCTCCTCTGGCTAGAAAAATCTCACCCTAAATTTCAATTCAATTCTAAAACTTTCCAGCCTCTAATTCCAGCAAAAACCAACGTACCCTCGAATCAAATGAGCCAGTGCATAAACTCCAAATAAGAGAGCTCCACCATTTTCTCCGGTATCTTGTTGCAATGATGTTGCTATCTTGTGTTGTTCATTGAACCTAGGAATGTTAATGGATGTCCAATCCAACAAGCATCTGGTTGTATCAAATACGATGGGTTGGGTTTTTTTAGCAATTGATTGGGTTTGGGTTAGATATGGTTTTCCTTTTTCCACTTGACATCGAGTTTAGATAGGATGCGTGTTTAGGTTTACCAACCTGACATTTGACACATATATGTGTGTGCGCGTGCATGTGTATAACATATTAATATTAGTTATGTGATGAAAATAAAAATATAATAGATACGTTATATGAAATTAAAAACAATCATGGGTTACTTTAATAAATAAAGTATAATGAATGTTTTTAATAGTAGCAAATATAAGATTAGACAGGACATGACTCAATAAAATTGTGGTTGTGGAGGTGTGGTGGGTGGATGAGTCTTACCCAATTCAACTTGTCTAAAAATGGGTAGGATATGGATGTAAAAATTATCCACCCGACTGGTGATGAGTAGGATGCCAGTAAACCGTTTAAGGTCACCGGTAGGATATAGGAATACCCTAATTCAACTCAAATATGATCTATTGACATCCCTAGTTGATCTTGTGAAAGTTGAAACCATGCTCCAAGTCAATCTGATAAAGATGATGGTTGCATTTTTTGGTTTGGGTTCAAGAAATGCAAAGCTAATTCTTATATGGTTTCGTTCAAGTTTATGTGGTCAAAATTGAATTAAACTGATTGAGCATATCACTCAATAATTACAATTTTTAGTCCTTAAAAATTTTGAAAATTTTCACTTCACCTCCCAATTGAATAATTGACATTTTCACACTTAAATTAATTACAATTGTAGACCCTTAAATTTTTACTTTTATTGACTTTGTACCAAACCTTTCAAAAATGACAATTTAGTCATTGTAGGGAACAAAGTATATATATGAAAATTGTTTTTCATGTAAACCCATCAAACCTAACCGAAATGATGACAAGTCTCCTGGCAAGGACAATAAGTATCACTGGAATGTGAAAACTATTTAAAATAAATTACTTTCTTAAAATAATTATGAAGGCCAAGTTGGCAACAGGAAGAGTATTCACAGTTGAAATTGGTTCGGTTTTAACTAGGTTAGATTAGGCTTTGGTTCACTTTTTATATGGTCACATAAATTAGTGTTAATTGTGTTTTCTCTTCTATTGATTTTTTAATATGGTCACAGCAAGATGAAAACGCTCTCATCCATGCGTCGTTAGAGAGAAGGAAGGAGAGAAGAATCTTCGAACCAGCATCTGTTAAATATCACTAGCATGATACACGGTTGAGGTTGTTTCTAACGCATTTCAACATTTTGTTCCCAAATGCAACCTTTTTTTCCTGTCTTTCTCGGCTCTTATATATGCTTTTTGCTTTCTTTCTTTTCTTATCCGGCTTTTCTTATCTTTCTCAGGTCCATGTGAAAGTTTATCTTAGGCTCTTTCGTAGGCTTTTGTTATCTTTTTTGTTTTGTTAGGCTTTCAAATTTTCGAAAGTTCGTACCTTAATTATCTTCCCGATTATTATTTGAATGATCTTTTTTGAAAAAATAATTACATTTGGACTCTTTTAGTCCTAAAATTTATCTAACTTTTCCACTTGAGCCCCAAAAATTTTAATATTTTTGAAAGATAATTATAGAATTGGAAGATGATTCACAAAGATGAAAACTGATAACTTTAATGGTTTATCAACTGTTAGAAAATATATTAAATAGTTTAAATTTAGGATTTTTTACAACTAAATTCATATTTAAATACGTACATTCTTAATAATATTCAAAGAGTTTCACATGTTATTATATAATGTAACAAGAAAGCAAATGTATCTAGTTACATTCGATTTCACAAAATATATCAACTGCAACAATTACGCGGCCTCCTAGCTTTTGGCTGCCAACAATGAGTTTAACTCCGATTTCAACGACATTGCCGTGAAGGATGCAATGGGGTGGCTAACGCCATTTGAAAATGCAAATACGAAGCCTAGGAGTTGATCTTGGTTAAGCCTAACTTTGTCTTCCTCAACCTTTGTGAAATTTGTATTATTTCTACCAAGTTTTTTTGTCTTGAAGAATTTGCTCTTTTACTAAGAACTATTTAAGCCATATATGTAAGTCTTACGAAAAAACAAAAGAGATTTGTTCATATATAAAAATAATAAAACAAACACATAATAATGATATCAATATAAAAAATTGTAAAGTTCATCAAATTATCTAGGAGTTTGCAAAACACTCTTGCCCATGTTAGTGGAAAATATAATATGAGCCTCTAATTATTTAAATTTAATTGTTAGAGATAAATTTTTTATTTATTTTTTTTTTATTTCTTCCATCCTATTCTAATTATCAACAATATAATATTTGGTTTGAATTATTTGCCTCCAATTTTGAATAGAATTTATGGAGTCAAATATTTTATTTGTCTTCAATTTATATTAATTACTGAAAAATATAATAAATGCTTCTAAGTTTTTGTCTCAAATTTCAAATATAGGTATTGTAGATAAATGCGTTATTTGCCCCATTATATTTGTCTCAAAAGCTAGTTCCTCATGTAGTGAGTTCAAATAAAATAAAATAAAATAAAATAAGAAATATTGAAAAATAATTTATTTTGAAAATACGAGATAAAATAACATTGCAACATGTTTGACAATGATTCTAACAATTGAGTTATTAGTAATTACTTTGATATATAGAGATTATTCACTCAACTTGAATAATATCGATTGAAACTTTATATTTAAAAAAGTTGAAAAAGTATTTTTTAACACTTTTTAGAAAATCTTGGTATTTTCTCTTAATTTTTTTATTTTTCTTAGTTGGCTAAAAAAAATTTATTTTCTAAAAACTTATTCAAGTGATTATTAATTAGATGTATTATTTTCTAAAAATATTATTCAAGTGGTTATTAATTAAATATTTAAATGATATAATTTTAGATAATAAAAAATCAATTGAAGTCGATACATTGAAGCGTTGGTCTTCCTTTTTTTTTTTTTTTTATTTGCATCAATCCATAGAAGGACATGTGATGCAAATTTGGGTGAGTCTGAATGGGTTGAGGTGAAGAAGACAAGTGACTTTAAGGATGAGGTCAAGGAAAGGAGGCGATGAAGCAAGAAGGCAGGGTTGGATAAGAAGGCAAGGAGGCGGTGAAGATGGATGGTGTCAAAATTAGGGGTGAGCATGAGTTGCGTAAAACTGAAATTCAACCTGAATCACCTTATTGGGTTGCGTTGAGTTGGGTAAAATTTGACCATTGTTCACGGGTTGGTTCAACATATATGAGAACCGATAATTTTTGGGTTGGTTTTTCTCTACATGGAACAAACTCAAGGTGGAACCAAACCAAATTTATGCTATTACTAAATTATTCATACATTTATGTATTGAAAAAATAAAGAATTATGAGACTGTTTTAGTTTTTTTATGTTAAACCTTAAAACTAATATTTTGAATCTTGAATCTAAATTGGAACATGGGATAGAAAATTGCTTACGTTTTTATATTGTAAGAAATTACAATGATAAGGTGGTTGGTTTGTTTTGATTTAAGTAGCAAACAGATACGTATCAAATTGAATATTGTTTTTTTTTTGTACAGATAAACGAAAGGAGATAAAGTATTTGATTAGTGATCTTCTAGAATTTGCAAAGATATTTTGTGAAATCGCATGTAACTAAATACATTTGCTTTCTTATTGCATTACGTAACAACATGTGAAACTCTTTGAATATTATTAAGGATGTGTGTATTTAAATATAAATTTAGTTATGTATTATGTTAAATATTTCATAAACCAGTTGTGAATACAATTTGATGGACTTTAAATGTTGTTATAGGTATATGATATAAACCGAAAAACCTAGGAGCTAGAACCAAAAAACCTAAAACCATAGTTCTGGTTCTTTTCGGTCCTCAATTCTTGGATTGGGTAAAATTTTTTTGAAGCTGATCCTATTTTGGATTGGTTCAATTCCATAAGAAAACCAACCCAAACCGACCAATGCTCATCTCTAGTCGAAATGACAATAGCAAAGAATAGAAGTAAAGAGACAAGAAGGAGAAGGGCAATTTTCAAAAATTGTAGATTTCAAAAGTTTTGAGTTTAGTTGTAAGTCAAACTAAATTTAAGGTGTCTGGCTATAATTTTAAATGAATGCGTTAAAAAAGTAGGGGTAAATATACATTTTCAAACTTCAGGGGAGAAAATGTAATATCATTTAAAGTTCAAAGGGTAATTATAAAAAACTCTTAAATTTATTATAAGATAGTTGTCGACACCCAATTTTGTCCAGGTGATAATTTTATTTTTTGGCCTAAGTGAGAACAAATTAGTTTAGCTTTATTTTTGTTTCTTATACAAAGTTTAAATTACATTTGATAATTTTGGATTTTTTTCTTTTATTTTTTTTTACTTTTTTTTAATAATCTAAAATTTTGAAATTCTCTTATAATTTTATTTTTTTTATTTTTTTATTTTCTTTCTCTTTAACCGCTACCATCTGCTAGGTGAAAGTAGGAGCCTTCTTTTTGGCCGAAACATGATTTATTCTATTTTTCTTTTTATTTTTTTTAACCAAAGAGATAAAATGCAGGATAACGATAATTTTGAATACCAAATTTGTTTTTGATAGATTCTTTTCTGACCTTTAAACACTCCCAATCTCACCATTGACTCCATGCATTGACTCTGTGCATACTCGTTTACATACTCGTGCATTTTTTTGGATTCGAATTTTTCAGTCTCAAGAAATAATATATATTTAAATAAGATATAAATATTATTATGATCAATATTATCACTAAACCAATAAATATATAAAAATTAAAATTATGCCAATAGCACATTGGGTCTCTCCAATATGTCTATGCATTAACATTAAACATTTTTGTTATAAGTAACAACAATTCATGTACAGGTAAAAAGAATAAATATTTTTTAAAAAAATTAGCTACATGAAAATATTATAAAAGGAAATTGTCCCAAACTGCCCCTGAATAATAAACCTATTAATTTTCAAAATAAATAATCAAATAAAAAGTTTTGGCCAACATGATCACATAAAAATATTGTAAAAGTCTAAATTGGTCTAAAATAATAAAAATATTAATTTTAAATAAAATATGTTTTTTTAAGTTTTTGGGCTATATGAGAAAATTGTTAAGGGAAGTTGGCGCAAATTGGCCAAAATAGTACAGATATTAAAATTAAAAACGAATATTTCTTTAAAAAATTCAGGAAACATGAAAAAATTCTACAAACTTTGGGGTGATGAAAAAATTGTAAAATTTTATAAAATCTACGATGGAATTTCCCCAAAATAGACATAAATAATTAACATAATAATTCTTAAAACAAAGAGTCAAAAAATGTTTGTTTTAGCCCAATAAAAAAGCCCAAATTCATTTTTGTTTTCGGCCCGTTCACAAAAAATAAAATAAAATAACACGGTTTTGGCCAGATAAGGAAAATTGAAAACAAAACAAGCCTATTTTCGGTTCTTGCCCAAAATTAAGGCTGACCTATGTGTAACCTGTTTCACAACCCGACCCAAAAACTCAATTTATTGTCTGACCACGTCCAAAACGTTGGGTACTCAATCCAAATAAGTTAAACAAATGGCGGACTATTAGAATTGGCAACCAAATCCCTAAAACTGAGGACTAACTTGTAAACAAAAGGGCCACCATGCAAGCTGCTTCCGGCGCAAAAATGATGGCCGCTTTTCTTAATGGTAGATTCGAGCGGCTTTTTTTTTTCTTATTTTCTTTATGTTTATGTTTTTTGAATTTCTTATCTGATTTATGTTAATGATTTTCTCTTTGATTTTTATCTTTTCTTTGCTGTTTTCTAAGTTTTTTTTGTGCATCAACCAATAATCTTCATAGTTCTGCTTAAATTAACCATGTTTAATGTTTAGCCCCCATCAAAACCACAGGTTTATGATAGTTTATGTTTTTTATTATTTGGTTGGAATTTTTTTATGTTTTCTCTTTGGTTTTGATCTTTTTCTTGCATTTTTTGTTCTAATTTTCTTAAAGAATCAACCGTTAATCTTTATACACCTTCTTAAATCGACCATCCTTATTCTATAGTCTCACTCAAAATCACAGATATGCTATTTTTTGTTTTTTTTCTTATTTGTCTGACATTTTTATGGTTTTCTTTTCAGAGTTGATTTTTCCTTTACATTTTTTTTTTCTTTTTAAAAGAACCAACTGCGATTTCTGTGTATTGGTTAAGTTGGCCATTGTTTATGTTTACCGAGAGTCGAACTCGTAGATTTATTATAGTTTATGTTGGCCATTTTCACGATCTCTGTATATTTTTGCTTTTGTTTTTTATATTTTCTTTTTTTCTCTTCGGTTAAGGCGATTGTGATCTAGCCTTTGGTACGAACCCAAAGCTTATGGCCCTATGTTATTATATTTTGTTGGCCCATTAAGTTTGATTGGCCCAGAACCATACTTTTGCACACACAGCCACTATTTTCTGTTCAAATATAAAATGGTTTCTTAAAAAATTCAATCGATTGGGTTTATAGTTTATAATCCTTAAAATTTTTTTTTTTTAACGAATCAGCATTTGGTTGGCTAGTCTGTGTAATTCAAGCTGATCCGTGGTATCTACTTTAACTTATATTTTTCCCGCTAGATCCATGTTACCTCTGTATTGTTCTATTATTGCATGTTTTCTGTTTTTACTATAATTAACTATTCTTCAACACTAATAAAGCCTAGAGTTTAATTGTCCGGTGTGAACGGACATGGCCCTGCCCTCAATTTTGTAAGGTCGTTAAGACTCTGTTTAGTTGCGGAAAAGTTTTTAAGTTTTCTAAAAGTTTTCTAAAAATTGGAAAATGAAAATAAAACATGTTTAGGGGTTAAGTTTTCTTTTCCCATTTTTCTAAGAAAACAGCTTCCCACATTATGAAGAATTGGAAAACAATTTTTATAGTTTTCCTAATTTTCCATCACTTTTCTTGTGTTCGCGTATCGCTATTGACTTCTCCATTCTCTCTCGCCGTCGCATCACCGGCCAACGTCTCCCATATCGCCACTGCCTTACCAACTCTTGCTTACTGCCACCCAACTAGCTTCATTGGGATTAACAAAGTGGCAACAACTAGCAATGATGGTGCTCTCAGAGACCAGAATCAACAACAAAACGTGGATATTGCAATCGGACCTTTAATCATTCTTCAAGTAGTGCCACTGAGTATCAACGACGTAACATGAGGGTGCAGTGATGGTTGGCAATGGGCAATTCTACTGTTGAAGGTGGCTATAGTGCTGGAGTGTCGTGCTTTTGGGATGATGGAGATTGTGATATAGATGTAAAGGATGGAAAAGTTAGGGGCCCAAGCTGCATAAAGCAAAAATCTGGGGTCTGACTTTCCAATTTGTCCTTTTCACTTTTAAAACAGATAGGCTTAGGAAAATTTCCATTTATAGTGCACAAACTTTTTTTTCAATTTCCAATAAAGTCACTGAACTTTTCTGGTTTATGTATATTGAGAATATATCAACTTTACTTATTGTAAAACAAGTGAACATGTTTTCCAACAAGCATTTTAGAAAACTGACATAGAAAATGAAAACTAAAATCAGAAAATGACAAAATAAATTATTTTCTACAAACAAACGCTACCTAAGTATTTTGGCCAAAATTTTTTACAATTACAAATATTTGTTTATAAGACATTTATTTTAGTAATTGTTTCACTTAGATGGAACGTTTTGTGATCTAACATACATTGTTATATATATGGTTATTCTAAATTATACTGAACTATTGTTGCAATTATGAGTATGCTTGCAATTAAACAAAATATAAGCAATTGAGTACTAACCTCGTATATTATAATTGGATGATTCTGCTCTAATCATTATTCTGCATTTGTATACTTGCCTGATATTTAAATCTAAAAAGTAAGTATTAAAGATTGTTGTGTTAGTGCCGTAGAATTAGATAATAAGGAAAACAGAGGCTAAATTGCATCATCTGCTCTTAAAGGCAATGACACCAACGAGTGTGAAGGAGAGGGAGAAAATCATGCGATGGTGCAGCCATTTGTTTCGTGATTTGATTTGGTGATTCGACTTTTGTGCAACATGGGGATTCTAGAGAAGATCAAAGAAATCAAGGCGAGAAACGAGTGAGTCAAAGCGGCATTTGTGGCAGTGGAGGTCGATTGTTGATGTTTGTTTTCTGGGTTTGATTGAGGTTGGATTGTCTCGAAAGGTCAGGATTCGAGGTTCTTTTTAACCTTTTTCATTTAATTATTATCTCTTAATCACAATTATTATCAAGATTAACTTTTTAAATTAGCAATCACTTATCGACTTCTTGTAAAGATTAGTTAAATATAAATTTTATCTCATTTTTAATACTTTTGAATTTTTAAAGAAAAAACCAGTCCTAGAACTTTGCTAAAGTTTTAATAGTTAGTAAAATACGTACTAAAAGGCAGTTAACCAATTACTGAAAGGAGAGGAAAAATTGATAATTTAAATTACCCAGTAATGGTTAAAAAATTAAATTTATTTAAAGATAATTATCAAATTATTTAAATTGCCATATAAAAAGTTAGTTTTAAAAAAGTGACCAGTTATAGCCTTATGGGACTAACTGTTAAAGCTAATCATTCTATTCATTCAGTTAAAACTAAACTGAACTTTTTAGTTTGTTCATTTTTTTTATATTTTATTATAAAAAAACTGGGTTAACTGAATTATGAGTTGGAAGCGATGAAAAATCAAACCGAAAATATTTTGGTTAGAAACAACTAAAACAAAAATTAGTAGATTACATCCAAACGTAGTGATGAACCTGAAACACAAAGAAACATAGGTGATCTAAAAACTATACAACAAGAAAAAGAGGACCATTCTGAGGTTTACGCAGATGACTTCTGAAACTCTTCTTCTTCTCGAAGAGTCGAATGGAAAAGCAAAACGCAGAAGCAAGCAATACGGCTCCATGGGTTCTCCAGTCACAAGAGTAAAGTGAAATTCAACACATGGCAGATCAAACCGGGGGAGAAGGGTCATGACCAGATCCGTAAAATTTCAAGAAAATACAGAACTTACCTTTGTTCGATCTTGGGAACTGAGAATCGAGGACAGAGGGACCGGAGACGGGCCTTCTCACCAACGGCGGTGGCTGCGGCTGATAGGCGATGGAGGGCGGATTCGTCTCCCTTCATGAGCTCCATTGAAGCCAAGCAGGCGAAGCGGCAAGCAACAACGAGATGCTGAGAGCGAGGCCATGCTCCACAGTCCAGTCCATCTGAGACTGCCTAAACTGAAACCAAAGTTTATTTTATTCGGTTTCGACCAAAACCTAACTAAAAAACTGAAATTACTGAATTAAATTTCTTATTTTTTTTATTTTTTTTATGTTTAAACTGAATGATGACCACCCTGCTAACTTCTACACAGATACAAAGTTATAAAACTCATTCATAAGTAATTGTTTATATAGTTGTAATAAAGTTTTAAGAACCATTTAAAAAAATAAAAAAATAAAACTGAAATAGAAATATATGTTAAATTTAAAATTTTTAGGACTAAAAATGTGTTTCTCCATGAGAAGAAAACAAGGAAAATTCAAGTCTTTAATTGCTTTCACATGTCAAGGTATAGACTGTTCTTGGTAGCTTCCGCCAATCAGCGACGGAAAAGAAAACCAAAAAAGCGACCATGCTCTTTCCTGTGACTGGCGGCGTTTGACCGTTAAGCAAACAGAAAAAAAAAAACCGGACTTTTGTCCTTCCAGCGTACGTTCAGTACGACTAGAACCACTAACTACATCGTCTTCCTCCTCCTTTCCCTTCAAATTCCCTGGAAACCAAAATAACAGCTACCTCCTCCAACCTTTTCCCGCTTTTGGTTCCAAATGAAAACTCCCAGCAACTTCTTTAAACCTTCTGCAACCGCGTTTCTGTCTTGCCCTTCAACATTTCCAGCCACCCCCTGGCTCCCATGTGTATATATTTAACCACACAACTCGATCAAACACTCATCCAAATTCCATATCGATATTCAGAAGGGTACTATACTCCCATCCGATCAGTATATTGACGTTATGGGAGGAGTAGAATACGAGCGCCTTCTCCAGTGCTTCGACCGGGACAAGGACGGCAAGATCTCCCCCTCGGAGCTGAGCCATCGGCTGGGGGGACTCGTGGGCGGAGAGCTGCCTCTTGAGGAGGTGGAAGCCACCGTGGCGTGGCTAGACTCAGACGGCGATGGCTTGCTGGACGTGGAGGACTTGATCGGACTGATGGAGGACGGGGGAGATGAGGAGAAATTGAGAGGGATGAGGGAGGCTTTTGCCATGTACGATGAGGATGGTTGCGGGTATATCACTCCGATCAGTCTCAAGAGAATGCTGAGTCGACTCGGCCAGTCCAGATCGGTTGATGAGTGTAGGGTTATGATTCAACGGTTTGATCTTGATGGAGATGGTGTCATTAGCTTCCATGAATTCACTATTATGATGCAGTCATAGACTTATTTTATTAATTTCTTTAGTGAAAGCTATACTCGCTTCCTTTTATTCAGGAATCCTACAGTTTAACAGAAAACATTAGCATTGTTGGTTTTCTGGCTACTATAAGTTGAACAGACAAAAATGCCCCAAACCAACTACACCACGAATGGATAAACAAATAAAAATACTTAGTGACAAAGGGTCAAAAGACTTAAAACAATTAAAAAAAAATGTTGCACGATTGGAGTATACATGAGAATACAAAACGCTTTTAATAATAAAAGAGTTAGGTACCAAATAATTTCTCCTGTTTTTCAAATTATAGTAACAAACCTTTAGAGATTCACTTCAACTTGAGAAATAATTATCTAGAAATTCCAAAAGTTATGGCTAAACAATATTGCGGTGAAGCATCCGACAAGTTGTTATTTCTCCACCATATAAATCATTGGAAATTTCACAAATAAAAGGGAATTATTATACCAATTTAGGTCTTACTGGTTGCACGAACATTAATATGGGACCATAGATAAGAGTAAAAATATTACTTATATTGTCAAGAATAAATTGTACGAGCTATCAGACTACCAACTTTTTTGGACGTTTTGTGTTATATTGGGGCAGCAGTCTTGGTTATACCAATCACAGCATACAATTGCCCAATTATCTTGTTATAGTTCCATACACACTATATTCACTGTTAGATAATAAAGCCCCACATACACAAACGTTTTCTATGTAGGGGTAGTTACAGATCTTAATTACTTCATCAATTTTACAAAGATTAACCCTTTTATTTTTCTTGACTAAAGTTTTATTTAAATATATTCATATTAATTTTAATTTTAATTTTTTTTAAAAAATATATATTTATAAACTAGAGTCTTTAAAGCACTATTTTAATATAAAAAGTCCTATATTTATATAAGAAACTTTGAAAGAAAGAAAATCATGAATTAATTACTATGAATTGTAAAGTGGACAAGCTTTGGGAGATGGGGGTAGTATCGTGTAGGGTAGTTTTGATTGTAATTTCTCATTAAGGGTAGTTCTTCTCTCTTGCCATCCATATACCAAATCATCACCTCTATGTCATATTATTAATTTGAATGAGACAACCCTGCGTAAAATGGATTAAAAATTCAGAAAATTACAGAAAAAACCCCTAAGGTTTGCCCAAACCTCACATTTTTTCCTCACTACTTTAGAAACCTATAGTTACCCCCTGTGTCGTTAGCTCCATCAGAAGGATTGTTAGGCTGCGAATGAAAAATCTAAAAAACCCTTGGGAATTGGGCGCTAATTTTCCCTCTCTAACATTTTTTTGTAAACATGGGTTAACCCGAAAAAAAAAACCGATCATTACTTCACCTCTTTCATGTTTGTGTTAATGAAAAATTTGAATATGGTCAAAGTTGGAGATGAAGTAATTGCGGCTGGGTTGTAACTGGAAAGGAAGACAAGTACTAAAATTTAATAGCTTTTCTGGAATTCATTAATTGGGTAAAGGGGTTTTAAAGTGGGTGTGGCTAACCTTCCATTTTGATGATTAGATGATGCATGGATATTTGGGTGAATGAAGTTGCTTATTAAGTTGTATTGTTTGTTTATTTTATAGAAACCATGGTACACGATCTTTTGTTCTATAAGGAGGAGGAAAATGTTCTTGCGTCGTTTGTACATATACACAAGAGGGTAGATGTAGACCATTATTCATACCTGGATTTGAGAGAGATGATTTGGAAGAAAATCTTCTTGAGAGAGGAGTTTTCTATGCTAAAGATAATGACTGAAGTGGGATGAGGATTGAGAATGACTTTGACATTTTGAAGATGTTTAGAAATTAGGAAGAGTTAATTGAAATTTCTCTTTATGTCAAGAATGATCTATGTCCCCCAGTGGACATGTACTATGACTGGATATGCGAAGAAGGGGAGGATGTTTCAGTTAATGAAGAAGTAAATGATAATGATATGGTGGTCAGAGATTTTGAATGTGATGAGTCAGAAGTTGAAGGCCAAGAAAACAGAGGTGCGGGAAGAGAGACTGATGTTGCAGTTGATGATGAGCCACAGAGGGGTGGAGGGTTGATAGAGGAAACAAGTGTAAATGATGTCCCCTTGCCCAACCTGAATGAGGTAAATGTTAGTGAGGTCGAAGGTGAAGATAGACAGGGAAAGGGTAGAGAAAGAGGAAGAATTGGGCAAAGAAGACCAGTTAAAGGGAAAGTAAGAGGGAGGGGTATTGAATCAGTAAGGGCTAAACGAAAGGGGAAGAAGAATAGTGAGCATAATGGCATTCAAAAAGAAGATGCATTCAATGTGGTTGATGATGAAGGGTAAATTTGAGTGGTGAAGTGTTCCAGTTCCCTGAACATGAGGGTGATGATGAGTGGTTGGATGATTGGATGCTAACCAGGGAAGTGAATGTGAAGGCAATGAAGATGAAGATCATTGTGTGGGTAAAGGGGATGATGATGAGCATTATTTGAGTGACTTAAGGAGTGAATCATCTGATGATGGGTACTCAACAAATAATAATATAGGACAGTTTGTGAAGAGGGTGGGAAAGAAGTTTGATAAAAACATAAAGACATGTGCAAAAGAGTTTACTAGGAACTTTGATGGTAAGATTGTGTTTAAAAAATTCTATGTGTTCAGAACGTTTACCACTTTAGAGAAGTATTGAGGGACTATTTTATAGAAGAAGGATGAGGTACAATTGCCCGCACGATGTAGCGGGTATTTTTTACAATAAATTTAGTACAAAAAATTTAAATAATAAATAATTAAAAAATATGAAAAAAATGATTAAAGCCGAACTACCTTAATAATAACTGAAATTAGGTAAACAGAAACATAATATAACTAAAAATTTCCCTTTTTTATCAAATTAAATTCTAATTCTTAATATCAATGAGAAATTTATTCAGAAAAATTTACTTTCAATTTTAGTAATTATAGACCAAATTATTTTATTAAACCATAGAGAACAATTCATAGTACAATATGCAATCATGAATAACAAAATAATATGATTGAAACATAGAATTGTGCTTAATTTATGTTAATAAATTTATAATTTAACCATTAATTTAATAAAGATAAAAATAAAAAATTTAATTAAAGCCGAATCAATCAGAACCATAGCTAGCAGGATGTAAATTATAATTATTAAAGTTTTATTTTGAAAAAAAAAATTAAAGAAAAAAATTAAAGAAAAGCAACAAAAAAAGTTTGAACCAAGATTGAAAATGAAAAAATATTAGGTATTAAAGGCTTAACAATTGATTTAATGAATGAACAAAAATGGCTTAACACAAAAATAAATAAATTATGATAATTAATGTCTTAATACAAAAGCAAATAAATTATGATAACTAATGTCTTACTTTAGAATATAGTACATAAAAACAATAAAAATATTAGAGACCAAGAAAATAAATAGAAATAATCTAGTTAAATATTTATTAAATTTAAGGACCAAAATAAAAATGGATGGAAAATAGGGATGAGCGTGGAAAAGAGTAGAAGCTTAAGGATTAAACTAACATTTAACCAGACAACCTAAAACTGGAGAAATTGCAAAATGGGCCCTAAAAAATGTGAGTACCTTGTGAAAAGAGAATCAAACTTAAGAAAGAGTCAATTGTGTTTGAAAAGGGGGAAAAAAACTGTTCATCTTCAATGATGAACATTAAAAATCCCACGACTTTTAGAAGTAAGCAAAAGATGTAGGTTAGTAGTAATATAATCAATATAAGTCATTGATGGAACAGTGTAAAAGTGTATGACTTATATTGACATTAAATAAAATCTGAGTATAAATAATTATAAGCACATAGAGTAATCAATTGAATATGTATTTATATAGTATCAAAAAAGCATTAAAGATAATAAACAAAAAATAATTAAAGTAATTCTATTAATCAATTTAATTAGACTATTAAGAGAAATGAAGTTTTTGATGTTCATAGTATAAGATAATATTGCATAATATACATGCATAGGTTTTCCAGATTTTTTGCTCACTAATGAATTTTTGATAAAATAAAACCTTTAAAGAATTGTGCACTTATGCATAATACAAATTGTTCACTTAATTCAACAAATCAAAACTATAAATCAAATATATGTAAAGCGCTCATACATTATGAAAAGTGTGCATTTGTTTATACTAATTAAAACTTTAAATCAAACCTATATAATTAAAACTCTGAGTCAAACCACGCAAAAGAAAAAGCTCTTGATATTTAACATGGTTAATAAAAGCATGTCATTCACTTTCATTTAAGATTTTATCATTTTAAATTTAAATATGTCATCAAAATTTTTATTTTTCTAAAAGTCCATGTCGTGTATCTAAAAACTTGCCACGCCTATGACCAGGGATTAAGATAGCCCTCTTCCCATCTCCTTAAAAACCTTTGACTTTTAGTATATACAAAAATTTTGATTAGCAAAAAGGGGAAAAAAATTATAACAGATCATGAAAGTTGAGGATCGTTATAGCAAGAATGTTATATCTAGGGACTAAAGAAGAAATTTGACCATTTTCTAGGAGAGTAAAACAAAACTGGAATAGTGGGCGGACGTATAAAAAAATGGACAAAATAATGTTAGGTCCCTGTAATGTTTATTATATTTAGTAATGTTCCCCAATTTTTATGATGTGACAATCAGGTCACTATTAGCAAATGGTCTATCCTCTAGTTGGCGACAGAATGCTAAAGTTGGGGAGCATTATTGCAGATGTGAAAAATTTAAGGATCAAAAGATGCGTTTGAGTATAAATTGGAAGAAGCAAAAAAAAAAAAAGGCCATATGGATTCTACTGTTGATGAACAATAAAACCCACTTCTTTTTTAGAATATAGTATAATATGAATTAAAGAGGGTTAAGAATGAGCCTGCAAGAGTTAGAGCCATTTGTTCGAGTGAAGGTTGCACTTGTTGCATCATTGCATCCTTATTGCCTGATAAGAAGATGTTTATGGTGAAGACTCTGGATAGAGAGGACAATTGCCTTAGACCTTCCAGGAATTCAAATGCAAATAACAAATGAATTGCTAGGAAGCTTAATGCTTTTTTGAAAGAGAACCCAGACTTGAGTTATGCTTTGATGTCCAAACATTTGGAAAAATAATTTCGAATTAAAGTTACAGAGATGCAACTATACAAGGCCTGGAGGAAGGCAAAGGATGAAATTAAAGGAAAACATACTGAAGCTTATGCAAAGTTGAGAAAATGGAGCATGTTAGTGATGGAGTATAACCTAGGAAGTGGAGTGAAGATGGAATTTTGTCTTGGACCCTCTCCAATGCACGCTAGCCATAATTTAGGAGTATTTTTGCATGCTTTACTACTTGCAATAAAAGGTTTTTTAGTAGATGCAGACCATTTATCGGGATTAATGAATGCTTCCTCAAAGGTCTTTATGGAAGAGTGTATATAGTTGTTCTTGCTTTATATGGAAACAATGGAATCTTCCCTCTTGCAACTGCTATGGTGGAGGCTGAGAGTAATGATAGTTATATGTTTTTCTTTAGGTGCCTGAAAGATTATATTAGTGATGGGGTTTATACCTTCATGAGTGACAAATAGAAAGTAAGGATTAATTTGTTGTATTGATGTTAAGGATTAATTTGTTGTATTGATGTTGTATTATGACTTGTAGAATATGATCCTTTTCATATCTGATTTCTCAAGGTTTAATTGATGCTGAGGCCATTACATATTCTAAAGTCAAACACAGATTATGCACTAGACACTTTTATGCTAACCTTAGAACCAGGTTTACAAGTTTAGGTCTTAGGTTAGAGTTTTGAAAAGCTGCAACGACATACAATATCAATGAGTTTAATTTGGCATTGAAGTCAATATGCAATTTTGACAAAAATGGGGCAACTTATAAGTGACTATTTAAAAACCTACTGAGTCTTGGTCTAAAATAAGGTATAATCATTTTTTTAAGGTAGACAATGTTGCCAATAACATGAGTGAGTCATTTAACAACTGGATAGGGAAGCTACCTATCTTAACCCTATTAGAGAAGCTAAAACTAAAGGTGATGTATAGATTTCATAAGGGATATACCACTAGCTGTAACTAGAGTGGTAAACTGACCCCTTTCGCCATGAAGGAACTTAATAGAATGATTAAAGCCTCTTGTGGTTGCAACCCTTTGCTAGTTGGTAAGGATGGATTTAGGTGCTTTATGGTTTGGAAATGAATGTGGTTAGTTTGTCATTGAGGACTTATACATGCAATTAATGGGGGATCACCGGCATACCATGCAAGCATGCCATATATTGTACAAGTTTTAGGAGGGTTAATGTTGAGGATTATGTTGCTCTTTATTATTTAGTGGATACTTATCTCAAAGCTTAGGGTGAGGTTGTGCACCTCTTGCCACAAATTAATCTTTCTCTTGAAGATGAAGAGACATTTGTACTCCCTCCACCCATAAGATGAAAACCTGGTAGGCCTAGGAAGAATATAAAAAGATAGGTTAGTGAGAGAGAAAATACATCAAGGTTTAGCACAGTTACCTGCAGCAAATGTGGTATCATTGGTCACAATACTAGAACATATAGTAACCAACACCCTTCATCTAACAAAGTAATTGGCTAAACTCTTATTGTTAACAAAATTATAGAAGCTTCATTGCTATTATTAATGAATGTTAACATCATTCCCTATTTGTAGACTCAAGGGATGGGGAAAAATTGAACATTCAATGCAGCAACTTAGAAAGGAAAGGTAATTGACTACACCTTGAGTGTTACTTACCTTGCTTAAAAATAATTTACATTGGAACTTGGTGCAAAGGAAGAACATAACTGGGTGATGTTGTGTTGAATTTTATTTGGAAGATTGGAACGTATATGGAATCCTTTTGTGACCAAAGGTAGATGAAACTCTTTTGTGAATAAAGTTAGATGGAACGCTTTTGTGAATAAAAATAGATGGAACATTTTTATGAATAAAGTTAGATCAACACTTTTGTGAATAAAGTTAGATAGACACTTTTGTAAATGAAGTAAAATAGATACTTCAGTTGCATGATTAAGTTAGCATCTAGATAATATGTTGTTAAATGGATGACGTTCTAGAGATGTAATAGATTCTAGTTGTTGTTTTGAATGACTAGATGCTGGTCTAATATTCTTTTATATGCTTTATGGTACCTTGATTAGAGAAGCTTTATGGATACCAATTTTGTTCATTTTACAGTCACTCTTTGATACTTAGGTTTTATTTACCCCTGATGTAATTCCTAGATAGACATCATCTCTGCATTGGTCATATTTTTAATTTTGCAATAACCATCCTCAATACCACTTTTATGTTTCCAACATTCTTACAATCTCACTAAAGACATATTTTTAATTTTTTGAAAATCCCCTTAAGCAAAATGGGAAACAATATCAAAATCAAGTGTAATATGAATAATGCATGTTTCAACAAGTACTTTAATTTTTCATTCCTATCACCAAAATGCTGATAACAATTATGAACATTATTACATTGATCTTTAAACTAGAAACAAGCTTCAAATATAAGATTATGCTGTGCATGATGAGCAGTGGTTGTAGAGGTGGGAGAGAGTTGTTAGAAAGTCTGATATTATATATATCTGATAGGGCGAATTTCAGGTTAATATCTTTCAACATTCACTAGATCTCACTTCTTTAACGGATCATTCTGATAGAGCTAACGACACAGGGGGTAATTGTAAGTTTTTGAAATAATGAGAAAAAAATGAGAAATTTGGGCAAACCTCAGGGGTTTTTTTTTTTTAATAATTTTTCCTTAAACTTTGGTTGGGAAAACAGAAATTATAAATTTTAATAATTGTATAATTTTTTTATTAAGGTAAATTATTTTTATTATTTCTTTAATTTTTGAGAAGTTTTTTGTTCACGAGTTTCCCCATCATCGTAGATTTGTATGTTACTTTTACGATAGCAATAAATAGGATGTAGGTAGGATAATACTACTCTTACATTCTATTAATCATGTTAGATATACTCAATTTGTATCATACTCGTCATCCATCAGTTTTACAATTTTAACACTCATATCCTATTCAAGAATAAGTTGTATAAGTCATCAAATTGCCCAATTCTTTTTGGAAGCTTTGTATCATATTGGTGTAATGGCCTTTGTCACACCGATAATAGCATAAAATAGCATAAGCATTATGTTATAACTCTAAATGCACATGAATTATTATATGGCAATGCTCCACTTCCATATTTTTTTTTTCCCTTAATAACTTGTCATTTATTTTTTCTCACTTTTTATATTTCGGTCAATGTGGCAAATGAGTTCAAAAAAATCCAGATGAGTTTTTTTTTTGGGTGAGGATCCAAGTTAACAAAAGTTGGCCTTTGTGCATTAGAGCACAATTGTTAGAAGCAAGCTAAATGAAGGCCCAGGCCCTGGACAAATCAGAGCTCAGAATGTTATTTTTCTTTCCAAGTGGATTTGGAGATACAACAGTTAATCAAATTCCATTTGGAGGCATGTTCTTGATGTGAAATATGGTTGTAGCAACGTGATTTTTTAGGAGTCGCCACCAATCAGTTTACTTAGGTCGATTGGATACCTGTTATGGTCTGCGAGAGGTTCTAAGATCGTGAGTCGGTTACGCTAAAATAACCCTATTAAAGCGCCCGAAAATTGGTATCATGGGGTTCAGTTTTATCTTTTCCTAAATCTTTGCTTCTTAACCTAATCTTTGATTGAAAATAATTTTAATGAATTTTATTTAATTTAATTTCAAATCGTGAATCTTATCAGACCAACTGGATATGGAATCCTAGACGTCCTTGAAATCTTGGAATTTTATCAAATCCACCAAGAATTTAAAAGCAACATATTGTTATAGCCCGTGAGTCTTATCAGACCAATCGGATTCGAACGAATGATCGTCTCGAGATTTTATCAAATCAACAAGAATGGATCTTTGAAATTTGCCATGTGTTAGGAAATTGACTCTTTTTAAATCTCTTCCTAATTCCTAGATGATAAAAAAAAAAAGAAAGCATGCCCGAGCAATTAATTTACAAATTATTTTTATATCATTACTCTTTACTTTTTAAGATACATTATGAGATCTAAACAAAATCGCATGATCCTAAAATTAAAAGAAAATAAAATAACTAAAATGATTTAAGAAAAACAAACTAAAATAAAAAACAAACACACTAGGTTATATTCTTATGTAGACTTAATGGCTACATTTAATGCATAACCAAAACAAACAAATAAGAAAAGAAACAAAGAAGAACAAAATAAAAACAAAAACGTGCTGTCAATGCTCAATCTGAAAATAAAATAAAGTTAGTGACTTGTATGAACAAAACAGAAAATCAGAAGGGCTAAAGGGGAGTTATACCGAAAAAGGAAGGGGGCTGGGTCGGATCCGGACAGCTTCGCGGGTCGCGATCCGGGTTTTCGCTCTTTTCCTTCGGTTCAGGCGATCGATCAACCAATCAGGGATGGCGGAGAGCAGAGCTTTTGATGGGCGACGAGATAGACGACGGCGACGGCGACGAGGCTGAGACGAGGAGCGGCGGCGAAGACGCGGGAGGACGAACGGCTGGCCGACGGCGTGGAGGGCGACGCGACGGTGGCCGGAGGGACTGGCGACGACGGGGAGACGACGCACAGGCTGGGAGAAAGGGAAGATGAAGCGTCGGGAGGTGGAGAGAGAGAGAGAAGCTGGAGCGTCGGGGGCTGTAGAAGTTTAGGCAGGGATCACGGCGGCGAGGGAGGAAGTTTTAGGGTTTCTGGAAAGAAGGAGGGGAGATAGGGATTGAAGGCTGCAGTTTTTCCTTTTTTTGAGACTAGAGCTTAGGGTTTCAAATTTACTCTCCTTTTCTTGAAATTTGGACCCTTATTTATACTAGGAGAGGCTGGGCTAGATTAGCTAGGTTTAACAGAGTTTAAACATAATCTAAATTTAATTTGAGGAGATTAGGATATAATCTGGTAAAAATAGCAATTTAAGTCCAACAAAAACTCTCAAACTGTTGATCTTGCCCTAAATTCTGTGCGAATTCCAATTAGACCCAAAACTTTAAGGATTTGTCAGATTAGCCCAAAACTTTGCAAAAATCCCTAGATTTTCCTAGAATTCCATAGAATCGGCAGATTTGGCTCAAACTCTCTAAAAGTGACAAATTGCCAAAAACTTTCGAATTTTGCTCAAAACTTTCTAAAAATCCCTAGTTTCCTCCCAAACTTTCATTTTTACCCAAATTGACCCTACAAAACCTTTAAGACTCTAAATTAATATCAAAACTAAATTAACTCCTATAACCTAAATGTGACTAGACCAACTAACTATGCAAAATCCTAAAATGACAAAAATGACCCAAACTCCTAACAAATGACCAATTAGTCCCTAAAAATGAATATGCCCCCTAAACTAAAAACTTAAGTAAAAGTCAGTGCCCGAACAAAATTGAGTGTCAACAATGGTGTTGTTAATCATTGCTTGATGCTTAAAAGACTTTCAGTGAACTTTGTGTCGCTAGTTTGGAAGAGGATTACACATTCTTCGTCATTAAATGAGCCAGTTAAGGCAATTGTTTCAAAAGGTTTCATCATGGTGGTCGATTACGGGAGCTAAATTCATTTTTATGAGGATAGATGGATCAGTGAGGTAATTCCTAAACTCTATTTTCCTAGAATTTGTCCATTAGCAATAAAAAAATTTGGACCAATCTCTGACTTTGGCCATTAGGAGAATGAGGTTTGGAAGTAAAAAATTATATTAAGAACAAAACTTTTTGATGAGGAAGTTGTGGTTTTTGAAAACTTCATGTCATTGCTGAACTCATCACATGTGTCTGAGGGAGTAAAAGATATATTACTATGGTCTTATGAAAGCAATAGTAATTTCTCTACTAAATCCTTCTGCTTTGAGTTGAAAAATAAGTCTCATTAGCAGGTTCCAATTCTAAATTCCATGTGGAGGTTTAAAACTCTTCACAAAATGAAACTTTTCTCTTGGCAATTATTTCAAAGAAAGGTGGCTTTAAGGAAAACCCTGTGGAGAAGGAAAATTGTTGATAAGGCAAATTATTTATGCCTTGTTTGTAAGGCTAGTAGAGAGTTTATTGAGCACGTATTTCTACATTGTTGATTTGCTAGTAGAATTTGTAAGAGACTACTATATTGCTAGAATTTTTATTGGGTCATGCCTTTTGTCATTCTTAATTTGTTCTTGTGTTGGTGTGATATTGGGAATGTTGTGTTGTGCAAAAATGTACGGATGCAGGTGTTTTTTGCTGCTGTTTGGACAATCTAGCAAAGCAAGAATGAGTTTGTTTTCAAGTCCAAAGCTCTTAGTATTGAACATGTAGTAGATTTGGTGACATTAAGAATGGGCCATTAGTACAAAGCATTGTGGCCTAGCTATTCTTGTTCTATTGTTGATTTCTTAAGATGCATTGAACTTTTGTCAATAAATGCCATTGTTGCATCAAATGATCTGATCAGCTCTAGGGCTCCTCCAAATATTGTGATTTGAAGTTTAATATAGATGGTTCAACTGTTGGTAAACTTGGCCCTGGTGCGATTGGCAGTATTTTAAGAAACCATACTATAACCATCATGGCTATGTTTTCAAAAGTTATGGGTGTGGTGGATTTTAATGTTGCAGAGATGTTTGCTATAAGGAAGGCTCTTAGAATGGTTTCAAGTAACAAAAATCTTGTTTACTCAAATTTGGTGGTGGAGAGTAACTCCAAAAATGTTGTGTCATGGTTGATTAACAAGGGGATCAACCTTGGAGGTTAACTCATGTTTTTGCTAACATTGATTGGGTGATTTCGGCTAGTTAACAGTGTCATTTTGTTCATATTTCTAGAGAAAAAAATTTAGATGTGGGCAAATTGGTGAAATAGGGATTAAATTAGACCTCACAAAAATTTAGATTTGGGCAAATTGGTGAAGCAGGGATTAAATTAGACCTCACCCATCTTATTATTGCTTTAGGTGTATGGTGTTGTTGTATCTATGTCTTTTGTTGGGTTATGGCTGTAAAGGTTTGGTTGATGCATCCTTTATTTTTTCCATGTTATGTCTTATGTTAGCTTCTCCCCATTTGTATCTTCAACTTTGATTTCATTGAATAAGATTTAACCTTTCAAAAAATAAAAAGCCAAATGATGTATATAAAAATAGAAGTAGTGGATTCTAATAATATACAAACAGAAAGGTTGATAATATGTATATCATATAGTGTATGTGTGTGTGTTGGGGCCGGGGGTAGAACTAGAATGACAAGAAGCAAAATTAGTAGTAATAGAAACGTTAAAAAAAAATAGAATATGAAAATTTTAATAAGTGTTTAAACAAAATAAGAAGAAAATGGCTAGCATTCTCTAAAAATTAATCAATAGTAAATATTATTTTTTATTGAAATGAAAAAACTATGATATTCTCATTGTGACTATAGAGCAAGAAAATTGACTATACTGTGCGATGTTGAAGCTTTAGTAATATTTGGGAAAAATTAAGTAATGTGTTATTTAATAGACAAAATTACACCATTACCCTTATAATATACCCACTTAAACTAACAAACATAGGAAAGTAGCATTAAACGAACATGTTACAAATTTGAATCTCCGCTTGTAGACCTCCGTTAGTCATTAATGGAAGTCTGACATGGTAGCATCCATGGTATAAAGTCAGCATATAAGGCAATGGTCAAAAGTCTAAGTTGCATTATTTACCCTTGAACTATATCCGTTGTTACAAATCTATACTTGAACTATTAAAGGCGTAGCAAAAGTGTCATTTAAGTGAAATATTGTTGCAAAAAAAAAAAAGGCTAGATTTTTGGGCTTTGGTTAGATTTTTCCCATTTTACTTAGTTTGTTCAATGTTACGAGTTTGGAATCAATTAGGTAAGAATGAGTCAATTATTCAAAGCTTGATTAGTTTTCTATAGCAATTTTTGAGTAGCGGTGTCAATAAAAAAATTTAGTGAGGTCAAAGTGCATTTTTAACAGAATTTTATAGACTAAATATATGTTTTGTAAAATTTGAGGGGTGATAATTACCCCACTGGGCTCAATTTAGCTCCTCCCTTGGTTATGATCCAACGGTTTGATCTTGATGGAGGTGGTGTTATTAGCTCCCACGAACTCACTAATTATGATGCAATCATAGATTTATTTCATTCATTCATTTCATTTGCTTTCAATTTCTGTACGTTTCTATGGCTTTTTTTTTTTCTTTTTATGAAGCACGATGTCTCAAATCGGGACTAGGATGTTACAGGATAAAGCACTTGCCATCTGACCGAGGGTGGGAAGACAAGAGATCGCATAATTGGTTGCTCAAGTATTGTATGTTTTGTTTAATTAAACGTGATTGGATTTAATGTACCCTTTTATTAGCCTTCATTTGTAGTTGATTTGTTGGTAATCTGTAGCGACCACTATAAACCCACAATAAACCCAATTGAGCCGAACAGATGCCATATGATTTTAAAACGGGACAACATTCTTCTTTCCTTGAACTAGTTTGTGAACAAAATAAAGACAGAAATGAAATTTATTGGTACAAATTTTTTATTTGAAAGCTTATACTGCTAATTAAATTGAAGAAAGCGGGCTCCTAGACTTGTAAGAAGAGAGGAGAGTGAGGAGAAGCAACAAAATGAGGGAAACATAACCGAGGACCAGAGAGCGGGTGACTTTGCTGCAGAATTCCGGGACATGATCGCAGATGGGCAGCCACCCGGCCTTTATACTCCCCTTCTTCCCCACATATCCGATCGCCGTCGCCGCCGCGCTCGCGGACAACTCCAGTGACATCATCATCTGCATGGTGAGTTAATTCCATGCCCAAAACGAAGAAATAAAATGAGAAGAAGACAGGGAGATCTTATTGAGCTAAATGCAACTTCTTATTGTTCAATGTTGCCTTCTAATCTCATTAATATGTTCAAATTTTTTATGACCGAGAACTCTACCCAGAACTCTACCCACGTCAAGGGTAAACACCCTCATCATTTGGCCTATGATTGGGTCTGTTCAAAATTTTTATGATCCTGACCCTACTGACATTCGGGGTCAACGCCCTCATCATTTGGCTCATTAACGGAGTGCTCTTTACCTCTCTAACCCCATCTTAAACCCACAAGCTGCAAGCCCTTTCAGTGAGTGAGTAGGGGTGCGGAGTCGAACTTAAAAGCTCTTACCAACACATTTGCTAGCCCGGGGTAATTTGTTCATATTTTATATTTAAAGATAATGCTACTTCTGTTAAAAGTTACTCCCATCTGTTTCACTCTTTTTTTTTTTTATTAAAAAAAATTAAAAGATATATAAATTTTAAAAACTATAAGTCTTGATTTAACATTCATATATAAATAAAGGTATCTTATTTATATAATAAAATGTTAAAAATAAAAAATTATAAATTAATTACTAAAAAATGAATGTTACAAGAAATTTATGTATAAAAAATTTTTTCTTTAAATAATTTGTCAGATGCTGGACCTTAAACCTAAGTAGGTTGCTCACGCTATCGTACTTTCAGCCATTAATCCCCCATAGGCATTTTCCCATCGACAAATTATGTGTTGCCGACTTTGCAAAAGTATAAAGTTGTGCTAAAACAAGATTCAAAATAAATTCGTAGTCCATCTCTTTTGTGAATTTGGGTGGAAAGATTAGTATCCTATACATGGATGGTGCAGTTTTTTTCTTTCTCCAAAATCACCATTTTATTATGGAAATATATCTCAAATTAATAAAAAAATCTATCACAAATTGTTTCCATATTAACAAGGGTATGGAAATATTGGAAAATAGTATGCGAAAACAGCAGAAGAAAAAGGGAGGTACTGTACCAGATCATGGACGAAGAGGGCGAAGTAGTTGGCCGGGCTGAAGCCAGAACGAGAGCCGGCGAAGACGCTGACGGCGAACGTCAGCAGAGAAAGAGCGGTGAAGCAGCAGGCCACAACGTTGGCCACGGCGAAGAACTTGAAAGCAGGGGAATAGCTGTAACGGGCTGAGAAGGGTATCCCAAAAACGGTCGTGGTTTCGTAGCTGGCGAACATGGACCAGGCGGTGGCCAATGTGGCGGCGACGGCGACGCTTCTGACGCCGATCTGGAGACCCAGGTGGAGCTTGTGGGATGGCATCGACGAATGCTTGGTCTGGGATTCTCGGCTGGCCATTGAAAAGGGGTGGAAAAGAGAGGAAAACAGGGGATGGGGAGCAGTAGAAGACGGGGCAAGTGAGTGAGACAAAAGCGAGGGTAACGGATGCGGCGAAAGAGACGTGTTTAAATGGGGAGAGAGGGGGCAGGAGATAAGTGGAGTGTGAAGTGAAGAATCTGTCAAATGTGTTTCGATTAGCTTTAAGTGCCACCAAAGGTGGGGCCTCAGCTGTCGACTCATAAAAGTTGGCCTCTTACAAAATTATCAACTAAAGTATATTGTCCACCAGCCTAAATGGTAAATGTGTTAGGGGCTCGTATCTTCGATTTTGGATTATGGGGCTTACGTAGTTATCAGATGAGAAGGCTTTCATTTGCTTCAGAAAAAGGAGTTGCTTAATTGCGGAAAAGTTAATAAATTTTACTTACATTTTGAACTGCCAATGGAAATGTCATGTGCAAGTGCGACTATAAATATTTCTCCCAATGTGACAAATTGTTGGGGAAATTTTTTTTCAATCACTGGGATAACAAATATAATCAAGCAAATATATATAAATTTATATGGTTCGGTTCTTAATTAACTTACATCTGCAGATAAGAGAAATCCATTTAAATAAAATATAGAGATTACAATAGAAGCATGTCCTTAGTGCTCATACTCATGGTTATTAAAATTCTGATTTAAGTCTTAGAAACTTACATTTCTACAACTCTAGAAATAAAAAATATTTCAAGTCTTAGTAGAAATTTATATGTAGATAGAAATAGGTAGAATCTTGACTTTAGTCCTAGAAATTTAGAAATTTTACAACTTTCTGTTTCTACATTATTATGTCAAATTTGCTAAAATTGAGCTAAAAAAATTGTAGCAAGCCAAAAAATATATTAATTTATTATCCAATTCAATCTTTATACAACCAAACTTAACTCATTTAGAGTTAAAATAAAAAAAAAGAATTAAGGATAACATAAAAAACATAAATCATCTCTTGTTTTTTCTCTCGAGCTCCCAATGTTGTTTGATTACTTTCCTTTAGTATGACTTTAATAATCCTGGTTATCAAGTTTATGTAGATGTGGATGTAGATGAAAAAAATGCCAATGATTATACAAATATTTACATAATGAGTTTGACTTATTAAATGATAAAACTATAAACCAAAAAGACGAAGATATGAATTTAGAAGATAATAATATTGATACTGTCATTGGTCATAATGTTTCATATGTTCCATTAAATAATTGAGATGTTTTCAACTTTTCAATTATGAATTGTGAATTTGAAAACTTATTATTATTATTATTATTGTATTATATGTTCATGCCATGACATTTTTTTTATAGTTTTAAAATATTAGTAAGTGAAAAGATTATATAATATGAACTTCTTGAGATAATTTAGATAATTACATTTTTTCATCTTATTCAGAAAACTTTTTTATAGAATCTTATGACTCTATAACCTCTTACGACTTTATAACTATAAAGAAACCAAAACAACTCTAGGTAGAAACCTGACTTTGATAACCATGCTTATACTCGCATATGGATTCTCTTCACACTATTGATAACCTCGTAATTTTGCTTTCACACAATTACAAGATATGAAATCACAAAAGGCTTCTTATCCTAATCATCTCGCATTTTTCTTAAAACCTTCACATTTTGCCTCTTCACAGCAATTGACTTTTCTCTTACACTCAAAACCTTATGAGGCTTTTTATAGATCACTCACAAGCTCAAATGATGCAAAGCATCTAGTAGATGAGTTCATGGAGTGGGTTAAGCGGGCGAAACTAAAAGAAAAATCTAAAAAAAAAAGTCTCGCACGAACCCCAACTTCTGAAAGTCATAACTTTTACTACAGTTGAATGACTATTATAATATGTTGATTCAAAGAGAATTTCACGCTCTACAGGTTTTATTAAAGCTTTGCCCTTTATGACTGCATTATTTGAGGTCAAAATTCCATCATTTAAAAGGGTATCCAGGGCCTTTAAAATTTCTGTTAATTTTGTTTCCTAATTATTTTCAGTTTCCTTAATTATTTTGGTTTAGGGTTTCTTTGTAAGCCTATAAATAAGCCTTATTTCATTATTATGAGATAGTCTATCAATAATATAGAGGCATTTTAAAGCCTTTGGCTTTTTCTATGAGTAGATTCTCAATTTTTCTTATTGATTGAGCGTGTTGCTTGGTTAATCTTCATGTTTCGCTGCGTTAGGTGGTACTAAAGCAAGGCAAATCGCCTACTCCATGGCCGATGACTGTAGCAGGAATGGACAACGTGTGGCTGAAAACCTTAGGTCAAAATTCCAAGGGGAGGTGTTAAAGAAGATGGAGCATCGAATCATCTAGTGAGTAAAGGATTGTTTGGAAGCATGTTTCGAGGAGATCCTGGAAAGACTCAGTGCCCTTAAACCTCTTGCAAATAGGGATAGGGACGAAGGAAAGCAACGTGCCAGGGAAGAACCTGCCCCAGGCCGTGCTGCTTAGAGACCTGTTCTTGCTCGGGGTTGTAGACACATTATCCACGATAGTGATTTTGAGTTAGAAGAAGATTATGATCCTTGTGATGGATTCCAAAGAGGTCATGATGTAGGAGGTTGTGATGGAGATTTTTTATTCAGGGTGGATATTCCGTCATTCAATGGTGACTTCAGTATTGAAGGTGTTCTTGATTGGATAGCCAAGGTTGAGCGGTTATTTGAATATCATGATATCCTGAATGAGAGGAAAGTGAAGTTGGTAGCTTATAGATTAAAGCAAGCATCCTTTGCTTGGTGGGAGAAAATAAAATAGAGGATAAAGCATGACAGAAAAGAATCGATATGATCATGGGCATGGATGAAACGAACGATTTGAAGGGATTTTATACCTCAGATCATGAGCAGATTTTGTTCCAACAATACCAGTGGTATTGACAGGGTTCACGGTCAGTCCAGGATTACACGATGAAATTTGTGCGGCTATCCCAGCACAATGACCTGGGAAAGATAGAAGGGCAGATGATTTCACAATTTTTGGATGGCTTGAAGCCTGCACTTCAGGACAAGATTAAAATTCTTCTAGTGAGAACTTTTGCTAAAGTTCGGGATCTAGCGTTGAAAGTAGAATTTTCGGTCCAGGAGAGAGGAAACAAGAGTTCTCTCGTAGAAATTACCCAGGACAGGGATCAGGGAGTTCAGTTGAGAAGATGGAGGCACTGCCTGAACCTGCCCTTACGGCGAAATCGTTACCAAAAGGAAAAGGCAGCGAGGAAGCCAAAGGTCAGAGAAAATAATGAGGCTCTAAAGGCGATGAACAATTATCCAAGGCCAACGCCTAATGTCTGTTATCGCTGTTGAGAGCCTGGGCACCTATCCAACAAGTGTTTGCTTAAGAATGTAAATGTTGTTGATAAGAAGCATGCTGAGGAGATTGTATACAGGCCTGACGGGGAAGAAGAGGAATATGAGAGCCAAGAGGAAGGCGATGAACAGGGGAGTTATGTGCTCCATTTGTTCCAAATTCTTTGAAATATTCACTTTTTAGCAATTTATCTATGATTTTTATTTTCAATCTTTTAGTATATAAATAAAAAATCTTTATATATAAATGATAAATAAAGACCTATATTTTCTAAATATAGTTTTTAAAATTTTTTCTAACAAATAATAACATGAATAAATTCAAGTCAAACTATTAAAAAATTCAAATATTTCAAAGAATATGGGACAGAGGAAGTAGTACAGAAATTGTTGTTGACCCCTAAGTAGGAAGACCAAACCCAACACCATCAATTGTTTCATACTTGGTGCACGATAGTTGATCAGCTGTTTGACATGATTATTGACAATGGAAGCTGTAAAAATATCATTAGCAAGGATGTAGTGCGGTGTTTGGAACTGAAGGCGGAGAAGCATTTAGAATTGTACACAATTGGGTGGATAAAATCGGTGAACAAAATTCAGGTGACTAAACGATGTAAGGTACCTTTCTTCATTGGGCAGTATCGAGAGAAGATTTATTTTGATGTTGTGGATATGAATGCTTGTCACTTGTTATTTGGTAGACCATGACAGTTTGATGTCACAGCGTAGCATGATGGGCGAGACAACATGTACAGATTGGAAAAAAGAAGAAAGAAATTCATACTTCATCCACAGCAGTAGAAAGGCTATTGGCCCAAAACTTCTAAAGTAGAGGGGCGGGCTTTTCTTATCTTTACATAGTCTGAACGAAAGGTGTTCGTAGCAATAAAGGAAGCTAAGGGGTTTCATGCATTGTTTGTGAGATAGGTCCTCACTGTTTTTGTGACTCTCGCAGAAAATGTTTCAGAAGCAATTCGGACACTATTAGAGGAGTTTCAGAATGTGATGCTGGAAGAGTTGCCAGATGGTCTTCTACTCATGAGAGACATTCAGCATCATATTGACTTGGTTCTTGAACCGAGTTTGCCCAACTTGCCCCATTACTGGATGAGCCCAAAATAATGCGAGATCCTATGGGAGAAGGTAAAAGAGTTGTTGCAAAATGGGCATATCCGAGAGAGCATGAGTCCTTGTGCAGTGCCAGTTTTGTTAACACCTAAGTCAGATGGGTGTTGGAGGATGTGTACTGATAGCCGGGCCATTAACAAGATTACCATCAGCTATAGATTTCCTATATCTCGGTTAGATGACATGCTGGACCAATTATATAGGTCGATGGTGTTTTCCAAAATTGATCTTAGATATGGGTGCCACCAGATCAGAATTTGACCTGGGGATGAGTGGAAGACAATGTTCAAGACCAAAGATGGGATGCATGAGTGGCTAGTTATGCCATTCGGTCTCACCAACGCACCAAGTACATTTATGAGGGTGATGAACCAGATACTGAAACCATTTATTGGCAGTTTTGTTGTTGTTTATTTGGATGATATCCTCATTTATAGTCATTCGAAAAAAGAACATATTTCACACCAGCGTTAAGTACTCATAGTTTTGCAGAAGAATAAGTTGTATATGAACCTAAAGAAGTGCAACTTTATGACTAGCAAAATAGTATTCTTGGGCTATGTAGTCAGTGCCGAGGGGATTCAGGTAGATGAAGCCGTGATTTGGGCCATCAAAGAGTAGCTTACACCGAAGACAGTCTCTGAAGTTCAGAGTTTCCATGGGTTAGCCACCTTTTATAGGCAGTTTATTCTAGATTTTAGTAGCATTGCTGCCCCTATTGTAGAGTGTTTGAAGAAATGGAAGTTTCACTGAGGCGAGGAGGCAGAGGCAAGTTTTGCCTTGTTGAAAGAGAAGCTATGCACCGTGCTAGTTATTGTCTTGTCGGATTTTAAGGCTCCTTTTAAGGTGGAGTATGATGCTAGTGGTGTAGGAATAGGTGTTGTCTTTTCCCAATGACATAGGCCGGTTGTTTTTTATAACAAAAAGCTTTTTGATGTAAGACAAAAGTGGACCACTTACGATAAGGAGTTCTATTCTATTGTGCGCACTGTAAAGTACCTGAATAGTAAAAAATGAATTAGTAAGGATATGCATGCGAGGTGGTCCCAATTTTTTTAGAAAATTTCTTTCAAGCTCAAGCATAAGGCGGGGGTTTAGAACAAGGTTGCAGATGCCTTGAGTCGGCATACAGATTTACTAGTAACTTCGAGGCAATAGATTGTTGGCTTTGATGAGTTGAATGAGGTGTATGCTACCGATGAGAAATTTTCTGGTATCTGGGAAAAGTGCATAAAAGAACAACGTGTAGATGACTTCTATGTTAATGATGGTTTTCTCTTATGAGGTAACTAACTTTGTATTCCGAAGACTTTGTTAATAGAAAAGATAGTTCGTGATTTGCATGGTGGAAGTCTAGCTAGTCATATGGGTAGAGATAAGACATTTGTAGCAATAGATGAATGCTATTATTGGCCACATATGTGAATGGATGTTTCTAAATTCATACAGAGGTGTTATGTGTGCCAAACTACAAAGGGATAGTCTTAGAATACGGGTTTGTATATGCCTTTGCCTTTACTCGTTCTTGATAATATTTAGGAAAACTTGTTTATGGATTTCATTTTTGGATTACCTCAAACCCAAAGAGGAATAGATTCTGTGTTTGTTGTGGTGGACAAGATTTTCAAGATGGCGCATTTTATTGCTTGCAAGAAGACATCATATGCGAGCGGGATTGTAAATTTATTTTTCTAGGAAGTTGTTCGCTTGCATGGAGTGCCCAAAACAATCATATCAAACTGAGGCAATAAGTTTTATGGGGCACTTTTGGAGGACTTTATGGAGGATGTTTGATTCTTCCTTGAATTACAGCACCACTGCCCACCCTCAGACAGATAGACAGATGGAAATGGTGAATCGAACATCGAGAAACTTTGATACGCTGTATTTTTGGAGACAAGCCCAAGCAGTGGGTTTTTGCATTAGCTTAGGCGGAGTTTGCCTACAATAATAATGTTCATAATGCCACAGGAAAGTCCCCACTTTCAATGGTCTACACCAAACCTCCTTAGCATACTCTTGATCTAGTGAATGCCAGAACTAGAGTGAGTAGAGTTGTAGAAAATATGATAGAGCAATGGCAGAACATCTAGGCTGAAGTTAAACAAAAGTTGCAACAAGCAAACAGGCTGTCAATAAACATCGTCGTGAACAGATTTTTCTGCAACCACGCAAATATGACCCATATAAGGTTCTGAAGAAGATTAACAACAATGATTATGTGATCGATCTCCCGAATAGTATAAGAATTTCCAAGACATTTAATGTGACGGATATCTTCCCTTACTACTCTTCTGATGAACATTTGTATCTAGACTTTCCAGATAACTTGAGGTCGAGTTTTTCCCAAGTAGAGGGGACTGACGTGAAGTGTTTAGTGGATGAGTCCATGGAGCGGGCTGAGCAGGTAAAACCAAATAAGAAATCCTAAAAATAAGCCTCACACAAACCTCAACTTTCAGAAGTCATAAAATTTGCTACGGTTGTCAGAATGACTATTACAATATGTTGTTTTAAAGGGAATTTCGTGCTCTACAGGTGTCATTAAAGCTTTGCTCTTTATGATTGTGTTTTTTGAGTCAAAATTCTATAATTTTCAGGGGTATCCGGGCCTTTAAAGTTTCTGTCGATTTTGTTTCTTAATTATTTTGGTTTGAGGTTTTTTTGTAAGCCTATAAATAGGCCTGATTTCGTATTATAAGATAGTTTATCAATAATATTGAGGTATTTCAAAGCCTTTAGCTTTTTCTATGAGTGGATTCTCGATTTTTCTTATTGATTGAGCGTGCTACTTGGTCAATTTTTGTTCTTCGCTATGTCATCAAATGACATCAAAATAAAAAAAGTAAATCCTAAATAAATAGTAAAACTAAAAACAAGTCTTAAACAATATCAAAATCTTTAACATTGTTGAATTTGAGACAATAAACCCAACAATCTTTACCTTGGCTTAAATTCTTCACCATGAATATGAATATCACCAACACACGATCACGATTACAAACATGAACACTATGAATATTGTCAAAACATGGACACAACTACAAAAAGCAAACAACTATGAATGATACGAACATGACTCCAAACACCGATACCACGAACATCAACACACATGAATTAAATTCTCAATCTTCAAATTTGTACCAAGCCATCTATATCACACCGCAACTACTACCAACATCCATAGGACGATTTCCCAAGGCTGCACCACATTACAAACACGTAACTTCATTATAACATAAACAAACAAACCATTCCACCTAGGATGATTCCTTATGTTTCACCACACTATGAACAATCTTCAAACTTTAAATCATTATAAGCTCCATGCCCTCACCAATCCACAATCCTCCACCATACTAGGATCAAACCATAAGCTCTCATATCACTTGTTTAGTAAAAAATTCTCAATTACCCATCACCTACAGTGGAACAATAAACACAATCAAGCAAGCACACACAAATTTACGTTATTTGACTCTTAACTAACCTATATTTATAGATGAGAGAAACTCATTCAAACAAAAATATAGAAATTATAGTAGATGTATGCCCTTACTGCTCATGTTGGCTTACGAAACCCCTACACATTGTTGATAACCCTAAAATCTTGCCTTCATACGATTACAAAATATGATAATTATAAATTGTTTCTTGTCGTAGTTCTTTCCGGCCTTCGGACCTCTTCTCATTCTTCAATCTCTTGCATCTCGTCTTTTCACAATAATTAGTTTTTTCTCATACTTAAAACCCTAACATAATAATTTTTTTGATAGACCAATCAAAACCCAAGTCACATCAAAATAGGAAAATTAAATCCTAAACAAATAGAAAAGCTAAAACTAGAGATCAAAGAAAAACTAAAACCAAGTTTTAAACAAAATCAAAATTCTTAAACTTCTTGAATTTAAGCCAATAAGCCCAACACAAATGTTATTTGTGCAAAATTATAGAATTTGATGTTAGTTTTTAAATAATCTCAATATCCTTATTTAGCGTAGTAATAAGTTAGATATATAAAAATATTTTAAATACTTATATCTTCTTTTTTTTTTTTTTTTTTGCCTTGACATGTCTATGAGACGCATTCTTAAGGAGATTATGTTTCTATTTCGTATTGGTTATGTAGTGGCACTGGCCGCGATATGTTTGAGAGCTTCTTAGTATTGCTTTTAGACTGTTTGTTCTTTTTCGATTATGACAAACTTTGAACGATATAATTAATTAAAATATTTAATATATTCAATTAAATTTATATATGACATTTCAACTAACTTAAATTAATTATTAGCTAATCAATTACTTTACACCCCAATTACTAGTTCATATGTTCAATTATCAATAACTTCAGAGCTTTCAGTGGTAGCGAAGTTCATATACGGTATATCATATGATGACATGATGTGCTTCTTAAATTACAGTATCTAATAATTCTCTCACATAAATTTATGGAATTTTTTATTTGAAATATAAATTCATGGAATGAGTAAGTCTTGCATGTGCCTCACTCACGCCGGTGCTTTTATTCTTTTATTAAATTTATCCGTTTTTTTATCAAGCTTGTTCTTTTATCAGTTTTATAGATTTTTTTATTGGTTCTTATTTATTTTTTTAATATATTTATTCTTTTATGAATATTATTTATTTTTTATTGATTCTTATTTTTCTTTATTAGTCATGTTCTTACTTTTTTATATTTTATATTTGTCTCTTTTTAAAAAAAATCTATTTGAAATTTTTTACATATATAAACTAACATAAAATATATCACATAGAAATTTTTTATTCTTTTATATCTGTTTTTATTTCTTCTTTCAGATAAAGTATTTTATTTATTTATTTGATATTATAGTTTTTTGTTATTTTGTTATTAGCTTTTTTGTCAATTTATTGTCCTTTTTTAACTTCTTGCTTGTTTTTAGAAAAAATAATTATTTTTTGTTCTTTTATTATTGCCTATTTGTTCTTTCATAAGTTTTTCTTAGTTTTTTTAAAATAAATTAATTATTCTTTTGTTAGTATTTATTTATTTCTTTTGAGGAACTAGATGTTCTTTTACCAATAACTATTTTTTTTTTGCCCAATTAATTATTTATTCCTTTATTGGTTAAAATTTTTGAAACAAAAAATGAAAAAAAAATTAGAAAATTTCAAAAGAAAACAAGAAAAATATAAATTTAAAGAATGAAATAAAACTAAGAAAAAATATAGAGAAATTTAAAAAATAAAAAAATAAGAATAACATTGGGAACAAGACATGAAACAAAACTGGAAACAATACAGAAAATGAAAAAGGAAAAGGTAAAACTAAAAAAATTTGAGGAAAAAAATAATATTGAAAAAGAAAGTAGAAACGAGCAGTGGCGGACCTATATAGGGCTAGGGGGTGCTGCTCCCCCCGACGATTTGGAAAATTTGCAAATACTAGGTACTAAATTAGTATTTTTGTAAGAAGTTAAGGACCAAAAGTGAATTTTCCCCCCAAACTAGTGAAGAATATTAAAAGGCTATATAACACCAGCAGTCCTAAACTTTTACTTTTCATTGCAAGTTTCTCCTTAACCTATCAACTATTGCATATCTATCCCAAACCATTGTTTGGTGTTGCAAATTTGCCATTTGACCAATAATTAATGTTGTTAGTGACGGAATTGAGACAAATATACAACATTTGAGAACTTAGGGATAAATTTATAATAAAAGTAAATATTTTAAATAATTTTTTTCTCCTAGGTTTTGGCTGTCGCTAGTCTTATCTCCGCCTAACTCCCCGAATTTAAAAATCTGGCTCTACCACTGGAAACGAGGGTTTAGCCTAATTCAAACTCACACCTCCAGGTTTCCATATAAGCGCACCAATTACTCTATCAAATGTAGAGGTTTGTTTGAATCTTGCAGAAGTGATATTGTTGTGTGTCCGTGCTTACATCACACAAATTTTACCCAAATCAATTACCCTTGCATGGTTCAACTATGGGTAAATTGCATGTACTGCCCCCAATATTTAATTATTGTTTCTGTTCTAACCCTAAATTTCATTTTGCTCGTACAATACCCTAACCTTATTAAAATATTTTATTTTGGCCCTTTTTGGATGGAAATCGTTATATTAGATGGAATTTACCACGTTAGCACCAGACAATAAGGGCAAAAGGCTAGTTTTAACTCCCTAAAGACTTTCTCTTTGCCCAAGAGATCTAAAAACTGTAAAAATCTAACGATTTGACACCCTCATCACCAAAAAAAAAAATTAAAATTTTAATCGACCTTCACAGTTTGATACCCTTTTTCATCCTCTTTAACTTTCTCTTCTATCATTTCTTCCAAAGCTCAAACAATTTTTGTAAATCGAGTTTCAAAGATTCGGATTTCACAATTTCAAATGTAGATATATAAAAATCTGATAAGATTTGAAAGAAATGATAGAAAAGAAAGTTAAAGAGTATGAAAAATGCTACCAAATCATGTAAGCCAATCAAAATTCTAGAAAACCTTTTTCAGGCATAGTGGCGTCATCGAGCCAATGAGTTTTATGGCAACGGTGCCATTGTGCAGGAAATTTTTTTTCAAAATTGTTATCAGCCTACATGGTTTGATAGTATTTTTCATCATTTTTAAATTTCTCTTCTATCATTTCTTTCAAATTGTAATAGATTTTGATACATCTTGATTCAAAATTTAGAAATTCAAATATTTGAAGTGCAATTTACAAAAATCTGTTAAGATTTTGAAGAAATTTTGAAGAAAAAGAGGAAGTTAATGAGGACAAAAAATGCTACCAAACCATGTAGGCCAATTAAGATTATAGAATTTTTTTTTTTTGCATGGTGGCACCTCTGCCAGGAAACTTATCGACAAAGTTGTGTCATCGTGTAGGAAAAAAATCTTTCCAGAATTTTGATTAGCTTGCATGGTTTGGTAGCATTTTTCATTTTCTTTAACTTTCTCTTCTATCATTTTTTTCAAATCTTATCGGATTTTCATTTATATGCATTTGAAATTGTGAAACTTGAATTTTTTAAGCTCGATTTATAAAAATTAGTTGAGCTTTGGAAGAAATGATAGAAGAGAAAGTTAAAAAGGATGAAAAAGGCTATCAAACCGTGAAGGCCGATTAAAATTTTATTTTATTTTTTGCGATGATGGGGTGGTCGGATCATTAGGTTTCAAAGTTTTTAGGTCTCTTTGGAAGAGAGAAAGTTTTTAGGGAGTTAAAACTAGCTTTTTCCTTTATAATCCTATGCTAATGTGGCATTTTTCATCCAACATAACGATTTACGTCTAAAAATGGGTCAAAATGAAATATTTTAATAAGGTTAGGGTATCGTACGAGTAAAATAAAGGTTAATGTGAGAACAGAAACAATAATTAAAGATTGAGGGCAGTGCATGCAATTTACCAGTTCAACTATGATCCCCTGACAAATTATACTTCTCAAAATTATGTTTAACCATTTTTTTTGGAATATTTAAGTGTGCATTGCTATGTACGGCGGCAAATAAGAAAATTGTATCTTTTCTCCTGACTTTTAATTTTCTTTCATTCTTTTCCCTAACTTCCAAATTGCTCATATTGTGACCCTAAGCTGAAAAAACATTTCATTTTCTTTCTTTTCTCAATAAAAAATGTTAATTGTAACATAAAATGGCGCATCATCATAGGATAATAGGGAAATGACACTTTTCATCCTCAATGTTATTTTCCTATCTTAGTTGAGACATTAACTTCTTTTTTGTCTTTTTATTAAAAAAAACTTCTATTTTGTCTAACTAAATTCTATATTTTTGTTAGAAAAAATTCATTAATATTAAAAATGTAAAAAACCTAGAAATTAAGAAAAAAAATTATGAAATTATCTTAAAGACAAAAATTACTATTTTACCCTCAATGGAATTTTCATAATTTTTCTTATCAATTTAGAAAACTAATATAAAACTAAGAATCTTGATCCTTAGATAATTCTTTTGGTGGTTACTAAATCAAATTCCAAACTAGAAGCTCAAACTCATCTTCTTTAGGCTAGGGGCATTTTTATCCTTTTTTAACTGAGCATCGAACTATAAATATGAGAGCACCATTAGAATCTCTTTGTGAGAAAAAATTAAAAGAACTTTGTTTCACTCAATTTTGAATTCATTTGCTTAGGTTTTAAAAAATTTTGCCTACGAGTATGCATGAGTTATACTGGGTTGTGCTACTGTTGCATGGAATAATCTCTTCCCTAACCCTAATCTTTAATTGACAAGACTTTCAGCCATATGCCCTCCTAGAATTTCATTCATTTTTTTAAAAATCAAATCAATTTAATTTACGTAATTATTTATATTTTCTTCATTGTTATCACCTTCATTATTATCCTAATATAATTCACTCTTTTTTTTTTTTTATATTCTTCCCTGTATTCTATCTAGGTTAAGATTAGGGGTGAAAAAGGGCTAGGCTTTTTTCGGGCAGCTTAAGCTCGAGCTCAAATTAAAGCTTTTCAAGTTTAGTTTTTTTTGAGCTTGAGCTAAAAATTTGGCTTGAAAAAAATTGGGGTCGAGCTCAAGCCTTAAGATACCCGGCCCCATAAGCTCATGGGCCTATTGGGCTCGAGCCCTTTTGCTTATCAGGTTATACTAAGTCATGCCCTAACCATTACTCGATTCTTCCCTTTCTTTCATCCATCGTTCCCCAAGCAGCCAAGCCTAAGTGATCAATCTAGCCACCGAGTCCTACCTGACAATCACCTGATTGTTGATCTAAGCAGCCCTGGATTTCATTCTTTTCATATTTCATTTGTTTAGATTTGCTTGGTGACGCGATCAATCTTGTCGTTAGTAGTTGGATAGGGCTCAATCGGGCTAGGCACGCCAAATCACATCAGATTCAACCTCGTATTAGACCCGTAACATCGAATCACGGCCACCGGTGACACCAACAATCAATGCTCCTTAGAACAATTGACCCGTGAGTTGGTTTTTATTATTCTTTGTTCTTGTGGCATTAAGGCTGGCTGATGGATGAAGTTGAGGATATTTTCCTAGCCAAAAATTGACACGATAAAGGATGGAGGATTTCGGTGGCTTTAATCGAAGTATTGAGGAAGACAATGGCTCATTTATCAAGTTTATAAAGTCAAGGTAAAATAGTAAAGGAATATAAAGCTTGGGAAAAGTTATAAATTTTTTCCCTTCTATAGTTATCTATGTACAAAATTACAAATTCAGTCCCCATCTTTTGCATAAGTTACAATTTTAATACTAAGATTCATATGTGTCGTTCTAGCCACACAAGCTCAAGCTTGCCTCGAGCCGAGCTCAAGTCTAAAAAATTGGGCTCGAGCAATTAGAGCTTGAGCTCAGGTAGTAGCGAACAACAAAAGGCCCGAGCTCAAGACTACCCGGCGCCTTTTCGCCCTTAACTAAGATCCAATTTGCCTTTAAAAACCAGTTTTGCCTATTTTTCTCTTCTTGTTCACCAACTTGCCACCAAGCCACAAAGACAAAAGAAATAACAACCAGGACTGCCACTTTTCACATTGCATCCTCATTATCTCTTTGTAGCTTAGGCTATATCCCCATCTCCCATTTTTTTTAATTCATTTAGATAGCCTCCAAATTCATCCACTATTTTTAGCCTTACTCTTTGGAGTGGAAAAGTCCTCACTCTAGAAGATTCATCACCACACCATTATGCATTGCTGCCATCTCAAACACACTTTTTGTAAAATTGGTGTAAGTTTAGCCTTTTGAGCTTTGTTTCTCTATTATCCAAGCAATTATGAATGTTATTTAATTCCGTATTCATCTCTAGGTTCATTAAGTTGAAAAAGAACCCCATCTGGATACCAAAAGTCATCCTACATGCTCCAGAGATTCCGAATTCAGTAGTGTGAATGTAAATCTTTCCATGTCACTCATTTAATTATTTTTCCAGCTCCTAAACTCATTAAATTTATGTTATATTTCACTAGTAGGTTTATCCTTATTCAAAACTCTCGACTTATGCACTCATTCCTAGAGCAATCATATCCCCAGTTGCACCTGATTCTCAGTAAGCCACCCAAGTCTTTTTGGAATTCTTTTGAACGTAGATTTTGAACCTTATAGCCATTATTAAGCCTTTTTCTATTTATTGTCCAAGTTGTTATAAAGGTATAGCAAATCTTTACTAAAAGGCTTAGCGTTCTTTAGCGCAAGAAAACCCAAAAACACATTTGTAATCAAAATCAACTTTTGTCACTTCGAGTTTAGTTTTTACAGCCATTAAATGAGTATATAACTCATTGTGTTGACTACTGTAGTTTTAGGATTAACATTAAGAAAGACTCCCGACACGATCCCGAATAGGTACCAGACTGCCGGGAACAACCAAAGACTTTTTTGCCTACTAGTAAAAATTCAGCCTATATATTAAGAATGTGAACCTTTTATGTACCATTTATGAAATTTTCAAATTTTAGCATATTTTTTAATTTTCTATCTTTCTAATCTTTCGTAGGACCGATTCTAGGAAATTGTCCCTTTTTTTGGGTTATCTTATTTCATACTACGCAAAGGGGAAGAATGGGTTGCTCTGTGGGTCTTCTTAGACCCAAAATAAGCATAAACTCAAATAATAAATTCTAAGTAAATAATAAGGTAAAATAAAATCTTTAAATGCATGGGCAACTTGCGTAGATCAATTATATTAATTTTTCTATTATTTTATTTTATTTTATTTTAGTATTTTTTCTCATCAAGATATAATTTTGATTGGTTGGTTGCATGGTTATAATGATGTTATATATTATGTATGTTTGGTGCTAGTATCATGCTAGGACTATTTACAACAAAAACTAATTTGTTGTTGTGATGCATGTGAAAAATTAATGGTCAAACATAGTGATTAAATACATTAGTTAACCAGATACAAATGTTGTTCGGAAAAAATCCAAATGAAAAGTGTACTTAATACATTTTATTTTTTAAATGTCGAAAAACTACATGAAATGATAATGATAATGATAATGATGAATTGATGATGATGATGATTATGATATTAGCACTAAGTTACCACCATTAAAGATATTTCCTACTTAAGGAATCTATTATTGTGTTTAAATAATTAGAAAAGCATTATTAAATGGAATTCAATATGGCTTGATATTTGCTACATAAGTTGCTGCCGTAGAAAAAAATTAGTAGTATGAATAAAATTGTAATATCAACATCTAACATTTGTTTCACTTTTCAATTGGTGATTCATACTACTAGTTTGTTAAATGGCAAAATATAATTATGATGAAAAATAGAATTTTCTAAACACTGCTAAAAAAATGCCAATTTACAATGGTCATTTTCAATGGGCTTGCATTGAAAAAATTACATATTTCCAACGTGAAGCCGTTGAAAACAAACACATTGGTAAATGAAGTATTGGAAAAAAATTTTCAAACGGCTTAATCGTAAGTCATTGGAAATACCTACGTTTGGCAGTTGGAAAATAAGCCGTTGCTAATTTCCAATTGCCTAACCTTGTATATGTTTTTGTAACAGTTGTCCGATTTTCCAATAGACATTTCCAAAAGCTCGGGCCATTAGAAAATACACCAACAGCCAAGTAATTGGAAACTCCATTTTAAAAAATAAAAAAATTATAGAACTCCGAAAATATTTTTTTTTATATATTATCAAATTTATTGTTATATTTATAAAAAATATATTTTTCTTTTAATAAATACTATATTTTATAATATTACACAAAAAAATTCACTAAAATTACAGAAGTCCAGAAAATTGTAAAATTCATAAAATTAGAAAAAAGACAAAAATACAAAAAATAAAAATCACAAATCACAAATCACAAAAATACAAAAATTACAAAAAAAATCACATAAATTAAAAAAATTGCAACAAATCACAAAAATCACAACAATCCAAAACACAGATCATAAAAAAAACATATAAATTAAAGAAAAGCAACAAAATCACAATCCAAAATCAGATATGCAACGTGAGGCAGAGGAGGAGAAGCCGATGAGCGAGGCGGAGAGGGAGGTGAACGAGGGGACAGAGGAGCGAGGCGGAGGAGGAGGAGAGAGGCATGAACAGTCCACGGGCGATCGAGGAGGAGGGAGGAGAGTGGGCGACGGATGGCGCATGAACGGCGACGGAGAGAGGAGCTAGGCGACGGAGAACTGCCAACGGTGACAGAGGGAGGAGAACGGTGACAGTGAGGCGCGAATGCCTGAGAGCGAGAGGAGGGCTGAGAGGGAGAGGGCTGATGGCGAGAGGGGTGAGAACGAAAAGGCTGAGAGGGAGAGAGGAGTGAAAGGGCTGAGACGAGGGGCAAAAGTGAAAGGGCCAAGAGCGAAAGGCCAGAGACGACTTGATGGAGATGAGAGGGTTGAGTGATGTGTGAGAGTATTTACAGTTAAGGTTTGTTTGAGCTGGTTTTGGGCTATCTTGGCCCATTGGGTCATATTTTGGGGCTGGTTATATATATATATATATATATATATATATATATATATATATATAATATATATATATCTTATTGTTATTAGTATTATTATTATTAAAAAATATTTTTAAAATAAAAACTTACTTTCTAAAATTATAAAATAAATATGATAAATATGATATTATCAAATTTTTTGTTAAAATTTTCTCTATTTAAAAAAAATTAATTGACATTAATTTGTTATTATATGATATTTTAATTTATTATATCACATACATATTTATTAACAAAAATATTTTTAAAATACAAATTTTTTATTATATGATATATGTACACACACGCACACACATAAATATTATTATTATTATTATTATTATTATTATTATTATTATTATTATATATATATATATGTGATATATATGAAATATTAAAAAAATATATATATATATATTATATGTATATATAAAAATATATAAATAAACTATTATTATTATTATTTATAATAAAATGTTTTTGAAATACTACTTTGCTTATAAAATTGTAAAATTATTTAGTTTCCATTTGCCTTGATGTTGGAAAACTTAACCTTCACATTGGTAATTTTCCAACAACTTTCGCGTTAGAAACTTGGTTGTTGGAAATTCCAACGGCCTTCATGTTAGAAATTTGGCCATTGAAAATTTCTAATGACCTTCGCGTTGGAAATGATAGCTTTTATGTTATAAATTTTCCAATGACCTTCCTGTTGGAATTTTTTCAATAGCTAGGTCATTAAAAACTGCTATCTTCAAAATTTTCAATTGTCAGGCCGTTGGAAAATGGTCAATACTATTTTCACCGGTTTAACCGTTGAAAATTTGACTATTGGAAAAATGAGTTTTTTTAGTAGTGAAAATGATGTTTGCTTAAATTGGCCAAATATTGTTATCACAATTGAACAAAGTTTTTAAATTTTTAACCATAATGTCAAACTAGTCTATAAGGATATGCATCTAAATGTCAATAGCAATGAGATTAGGTATGTGGCTTTTGATTAGTATACATATGTATGTACAATCATAATAAAGATGATTGCATAAGATGATACATGAGTATGGCTTTTTCTTTTATATTGTCCATGTGTTACATATATCAATATTTAAGTTTTATCAACTTCCATGTATAAGTAAAGAATGAAAAATGAAATTAAATTTTTTATGTTAATTCAATTCCCATTTACAGAATAATTTTTTTATTTTAATTTTTTATAACAAAAATTTCGATCCGTAGGACGGTAAAGAACTAATTGTATTAATTACTTTACTTCAACTAAATTAGAACTCAAACCCGTTTAATATATTAATCCAATATATTATAATGTCTAAGAATCTAAATTGGCCTCAACAAGTATTTTGGATTAAGAATGGAATTTTAAAAGCTGGACAAGCTCATTTTTCTTTTTCTTTTTTCGTCCGAAAACCTCAATACGAACTCAGACCCCATTATGTTGGTAAGAGTTTTTGGCATTAACATTAGATTTTTGAATAATTTATTAATTTTTTGTAGTTAAGAACAAAAAAAACTTTAAATATATTTTCCTAAATTCTGAATCCAACGGGACCTTAAATAAAGATAAAGTCGGCTTACTGAGAATAAAATCCTGCTCTGTTGGTGGAAAAATATAAGCTAGATATGCTTTTGTAATTACAGTATTTGATGAATGGATGCTAGGAAAATACATGTAGCAATGTGTGTATTCATAAATTTTACAAAGCAAAAGGAGTAAATTATTATGCAGGGTGGTTGGTATTAGTCAAATGTATATATATTTTATCTTTTTGGGTAAATAATCCCAAATGTCTTTAATTAAACTATGACCCATATTACTAATTCATTAGTCATCAAATTTTTTTTTATCATGGAACTATCATTAATGTTACATTGTTCGTCCTCAATCAATCCTACCATTGAAATTGGCTAATTTAACAAATGACCTAAACTAGGGGTCTAAAAAGAAATTCTACTATGAATATGAAAACTTTTGAGTTTCAAAGTTTAGGTGATGATTTGGAGGTGTTAGACTGAGACTTTAGATTTAATACTTAGATAAAAGTTGTAAAGGAGAGTTAGAGAAATTAAACTATAAAAATATTTTAAAAATCTTGAAGTTTTTTATCGCTAACCGCCACAAACAATGGTCAGTAGTGGTGGTTCATGGCGGTTGGTGAAAAAAAATTCAAATTTTAAATTTTTTTATATGGTTTAATTACTCTCGCTTTTCTATTACAACATTTACCAAATTATATGATCCAAAGTCTTAGCTATCCACTTTGAAACATAAGGAAAAAAATTTTAAGTTCCAAAGTTTCAGTGAGGATTTCAAGGAGAGAGGCTAAGGTTTTAAACTAATGCTTTGATAAATATTATAGAAGAAAGTGAGGAATTTAACCATATGAAAAAGTTCAATGATTTGGAACTTTTGGTCATCGAGAGTCATGAACCACTGCTCCTAACTACTGTATGTGGCAACCACAAACAAAAATTTTCTAAATTTTTGAATTGTTTCTACAATTCAATTCCTCTCTCTCCTTTGCAACTTTTATAGAAGTACGGGTAAAATCCATATTTAGTCCCCTAACTTTAAGGATCGTCCTAATGTGGTCCCTTAACTCAAAAAGCGACTCTTAAAGTCCCCTAACTCAACTTAAGTGTTCTATTTTGGTCCCTACCATTAGTTTTTCCGTTATTTTAGATGGAAATTGCCCACGTGGCATGTATATTGCCATGTGGCAATCTCTTTATGATAAGAAGTGATTAGATTGGAAGAACAATAGAGTTCAAGCTAAAATTGGCACAAAAAGTAATTTTAGGGACCTAAAAAGATAATTAAACCAATCTTCAACGCCGCCGCCCCTCTCCGATTCGATCGCCGCCACCGCCCCTCTTCGATTCGATCGCCGCCGTCGCCTCTCTTTCCACCGGTGCTCAATCTTCCTTCTTCCTGACTGACGCTCCACCTTTCCCTCTTCATCCAGCCCTCGCCGCCTCATCTTGCTCTAGAGCCGCCGTCGAAGGAGAACCCGATCGCAATTCGCCGCCTGCATCCCATCATCTCCGCCTCCACCGCCGAAGCCGCCCATCCACTTGAAGGCTACCACTGTCATCGCCGGCGCCTCGCCACCCTTACCCCGCCATCTGGTAAGCCGTCTTGGCTTGTTTATGTCGCTGGCGATGCGTGGGTAAGCTCGAGCTTCGGGTGGAAGCGCGGAGGCATGAATTTTTGCGAGGGATGTCAACGACGGAGAAGCGGTGGAGGTGTGGATCACGCTGGACTAGGAGAGACGGAAGCAGCGTAGACGGAGGGTTGGTGAGATGAGCGGCGGCGTAGAGATGAGCGACGGCGTAGAGAGGAAACGGGGAAGATGGAAAGACGGAGATGATGAAATTAGGGTTAAGTCCCTAAAATTATTTTTCTGCTTTAATTCTAGCCCGAAATTTGTTATTCTTTCAGTTTTGTCACTTAAAGCCATGAAAGAAGATGCCACGTGGCAGTTTAGGTGCCACGTAGGCAATTTCCATCCAAAATAATGCCTAAACTAACGGTAGGGATTAAAATAAGACACACGAGTTGAGTTAGGGGACTTTTAGAGTTAAGGGACCACATTAGGAAAAACCTCAAAGTTAGGGGACTACATATGGATTTTACCCATAGAAGTACTATATTCAAAGTCTTAGTCTATCACCTCCAAATCATTACTTAAACTCTGGAACTTAAAATTTTTCATGTTTGTAGTAAAAAAAATTTTTAGATCCCTAGTTTAGTTCATTTACTAAATTTAGCCCATTTTAACACAAGACTAACGAATGATTAACAATGCAACATCAATGGTAGTTCTAGGATGGGTAAGCAATAATTGATAGTTTGAAGATCAATAAGCAAGATGGTTAATAGTTTAGGGACATTTGGTATCATTTACTCTATTTTTTTATTAAAAGTAATAATTAGCTTTTAGCATTTAATGCATAATTAATGTCAAAATTCCTCAGGTTCAATCTTCTTTTTATTATTCTATTATATCTATGATTGAGGTAATCAATAATGAGATAGTAACATTTAATGCTTCATCCTCAACTTGGTCACATTATTTTTTTTTTATGTTTTCTTAATTATAATAGCCCATTATAACAAGCATCGAGTCATGAATAGATCTCTTAGGCCCCGTGGAAATATTTTTTTTAAAGCTTTTTTCATTTTTCTTTGGATTTATCATGTAAATTTAATGTTATTTAAAAGTTAATATTGTATTTTTTCTATTATCATTTGAAAAATAAATAAATTTTTTTATAAAATTTTCATTTTTTAAAAGTAAAAAATCACAAAATGTATATGCTTTGCAAATTTTGCGGACATCTTGAAGTTTCTTTTTTTCAATTAGCATACGCTTTTTTTAAAAAATTAATAAGTATATATGAAAATAAAATTTGTAAAGAAACATCCTTTAGTTGCGCGAAATTGTTGAAAGGTAACAATCCACGGATGGTACAATATTGTGATTGAATCTTATTCGTTGCAGTTGATAAATCTACTTCTTTCTCCAAAGTCGGCAAGTCGAATGATTGTATCATGCTATGATTCATCTTTAAAAAAACGAAACATCCGCTAAATTAACCCTGGCAATTCTAAACAACTCAATCTCTCTAATTAATATCCATATACTTTCTCTTTGTTTGATTCTTATTTATAATTTTGGTAGTCGGTAATTAATTCTCTAGAGAGCATCAAATATTCAAATGCACTATATCAACTAGTTGAACTCGAACTCAAACTAAAACCAACTTTATATAAACATAATTTTTTATCACTACCACGAGATGCCCAATAGACTAGATTGGTAACCAATTGGTAACTGCCCCTATCGAAAGCATCATATTGCCGGTCATCCCTCCCTATATAGCCACCGGGAATTCTTATCAGTTGTCATAAAGCATATTGTTAACTGATTGGTGACCGATCTTTTAGTCAATTTTTGTTATTTCTCTTATCCTGTATCTTTAGCCATATTAAGGAACTCGCTGTGTTCTTTTGATTTGTTAATTTCTTACCGATAGAATTAAGCTGAGACAAGTATCGAAGGAGGTTACTTCCTGAGAATTACGTGGTATGAGTAGTAATGTCCTGCTGTATTCTCAGTAGTATTATTATTATGTCACACATTGTAATGAGTTCTAGTTCCGTCAAATAGTTAGGTGACATATGTCAGATCCTTTTAGCTTGTTATAAAATTTCAATTCAATAAAGCTTGTTTATTTCATTGAAAAGAATAATTCTACGGTCGAAAAATTATTATATTCTTGGTATACGGGTAAAATACCACTACTATACAGTGTCTAATCCAGGATTTCGATTGTTTGATCCTAAAATTCAATTTTTTTTTTATTTTCAATAAGAAAAATGAGCTTTATTAAATTGAAATTTCATAACAAGCTAAAAGGATTAGATAATCGTACTCCTGGTGGACGGGGTAAAACACCATTACTATACAGTGTCCAATTCAAGATTATAATTGTCGTATCTTAAAATTTTATTGTTGATTCTAAGTTATTATTACCCCAACCTATTAACTTTGATGGACTTCCACATGTGTGGAGAATCTCTGTCACAGGCCGTAACATAATGATGGTGCTCATCTACAACAGCAACTTGAAAGGTATGAATTAGAGGGAAAGCAGGATATCTTTGTGGCTGTTTTGAGAAGGGTCTTCATGCTCTTCTTATCTTAAAAGTTGGCTTCACTTCCTCCATCTAATCTGGTCTTTTCGCTGCACATGCATGCTAGCTGAAGTAGAATTTTCGGGAATCTTCTTATACCAGCTGCTGCTCATCTTCAAATGGGTTGGACGTGATACAGAACTGGGGGAATAATATTGATCTAATTTAATTATAGTAGTTGCTAGATGACGAAGGAAGGAGCTAGATGCATATATCTGGGTGTCGGTTAGTACGCGGACTTGGTTGCATGGTGAGATTTTAGAGTCTGCATAGCTTCTCGAACATTGCAACCATTGCTGATCATGAATTGCTAGCATTTAAGTGATGAATTGAACTCCCAAGTTGCTTGTACTTGCTACTGCACGGCCCGCACTAAAAAAGGTTTTGACTTATTTTCTCATGTTTTAATCAAAATATAATAGAGTTAATTACAACTTGTCCCTTGAAGTTTAAGTGATATTATACTTTGCCCATCCTATTTAAATTAAATACAGTTTGCCCCCATGCATTGCACTTTACCATCTAAAAATGAAACTGTTTTATATTTATAGAAAATTTTTTGATAATTTACAATGTTCATTAACTGTAAAAAAAATACAATGCAGACTAAAATTATTTGAAGATAACTATCATATAGTTTAAATTAAAATTTCAGAAGTTATTACTGGACAATGTAAAAAACAGGGGGCAACGTGTATATTTTTGAAAAAAAAAAAGAAAAAAGAGAAGGTAAAGTGTAATATCACCTAAACAAAGAGCCATTATAAGAAGCAAATACCTTCTTCCCCATTGAATAATTTGAGATAAATGGTTTGGGCAACTTATTAATGCATTTGGACTGTCTCATCCAAAGTGATTGTCTATTAAGGCTTAAGCTTAGCAAACAACTGAATTTTCTCACACTAAAAAAGAGGCAATGTCGTCATGAAGCCTTAGTCCAAGTGGTTAGAGCTTAAGACACTAAGGTGGAGGCTAGGGGTTTGGATCCTGCCTCTATCAAACTTCCCATAAATTGTCAGTTATGCTAATCTGGTGGCCTTTCAGGTCCCGTAAAATCAAACATTCCCCCACTCCCTTAACTATGATGTCTCTCCTACCCTAATGTCAACTGCATTAAAAATGGCTTAAGTCTTGAATTGGTCACTCAACGTTTACAATATGTGCCTATTAGCCCATCAAATCTTTTTTTTTTATAGGTATCCACAGGAGTTCTTGAAATTGTGCAATTAGGCCATTGTGTGCAACAGATGAAAAATTTTTCCCAAATTGGGGATCAAAAGTGTAAGTTTTCAAATATGAAACTCACAAAGGAGGCAGTACAAAATTACTGCTCAAATGCCACAAGAAATATCTTAATTCTCTTCTACTTTCCTCTAAGTTCAAGTTTTACATTTTTTATTTACAACTTAAAAAAATTTTAATTAAAACACGCGATATATAGATACAATTTTGAAACTTTGATAGGTTGATGGGCATCTACTTGTATGGTTGTAAATGAACCAAACAAACACAAACAAGTCATATTCATATTTGTTCATTTAACTTTTAATGAACACAAATACGAACATGAACAATAAACAAATATAATTTCTCCATTCGTGTTTGTTCATTTATTAATAAATGAATATGGACATGAACACGAACAATTAAAGCTGATGGCTACAACAAATCTAAATTGGAGCAAGTCTAGAAATAGCTTACAAGGTAATAGACAATGGTGAAAGATTATGGGTTAGGGTTATGGGCTCGGCTTGATGTTGAAGCAGGTTCACGCTGTAAGAGAAATGACTTATCATGTTTGAGAAAACAAAGACAACATATTAATTTAGGGGGAGATTGGAGCTTAATCATGTGTGTGTGGAGTATGTGGATACTAATAAAAATATATGATATATAAAATATATATAATAAAAAATGTACAACTAATATATAAATAAAAATAAATAGACATAAATGGACAAATAAATAAATTAACATAAATCAACACTAATCGAATAGTTCATGAATGTAAATGTTTAAATGGAACCTTATTCATATTCATTGATTTAACTAATCGAACAAAGAAATTTGATCGTGTTGGTTCATTTAACTAAATAAATGAACACTTGCCGAATTGTTCATCGAACACTCTGTTCATTTACACCCCTATCTACTTGTAACTAGCCATCTTGGGTTTTAAGCCTAAAATAGTCACACACAAATATTAACAACAGGAACTTCTGTGGCACAATTTGAATGATATTTTGAAGATAGCAAATGAATTAAGTAATTTCTATGTTTATTCAAATACTGACAAATAGGATTTTTAATGGCTTGACGAAAGTTGATTGGATCATCTTCCACCAATCCGTTGTAATCCTCTTTTTCTTGAAGAAAGATGATATAACCATCTAGAAACACAAGATCCCTAATCCTATCTTCTCCCGCAAACTCAATATCCTCAAAGAAATGTATATTACTTATCTTAAAAATTACATTAGATGTGGGATCACAAAATTTGTAACCCTTCGGCCACTCAGAGTATCCAATAAAATAAAAATTGACTATCCTAGAGTCCAATTTCTTATTGACTATCCTAGAGTCCAATTTCTTTTCATTCAGCTTATTATGCCTATGGAAAAAGAGGCAAATAAACTAATGATCTTTTTCCCTCAGCAAATATCATCTAATATAGTTTTTTTACAATTAAATCGCTCACTAATATTACATTATCAACAAATATTGTCCATTGTCATTATGTTTGTCCAACTATATAATGATGTGGCAAATTTTGATGGTATGGCAATAAATGTGGTTGTACACATGACAAGCTTATGTATAAAAAAAATGCCTAACTTAACCCCTAAATTTTTGTTCAAACCACAAATCCCCCATAAACTTTGTTTCTTCTCTCTTTCACCATCTTTTTCGTCATCTCTCTCTCTCTGCCCAACAACCGCTTCCATCGAAACCATCACTGCCTCAACCCAATCGCATCCCTTCTTAGCCTCACAAACCTCCAAGTTGCCTTTGTTTCTTCTCACCTGTGCCTGAATTGTAACTTCTAGTCCAAATCAATCCAAAAAAGCCACAAAAATTGATAAAAAAATTGATTTGAAAAAGCCATGACCAGAAAAGCTACTGACAGAAGTAGAGGCAGAGTGAGAGGCCTCAGCCAAATGCACATCAAAAGTTTTAGGGGCCAAAAAAAGTGTTGAATTAAAAGGTTTCATGCCCAAAAATCATGGAACATTCCCACCTTTAGCTGCTATTTTTCACCCACCTACCTCCCAATTCCAACCAGCCCTCACCCTTCGCCTTGCTGTCTACTTCTAACCAGCTCTACCTTTACCCTTCACCTTGCCTTCCACTTTTGATCACCCACTATAGGCGCCCTTTTCCTCTTTCAGAACTGATGCCTACAAACAATCCAGAAGGCTACTATGTGATAAAAAAAAAGATGACTCAAGTAGTAAGATTGCTAAGTGGAGGGATTTGGACCTAAGTGTTATTACTTTTAGTTTGAAAACCTATGTGCATCAACAAATATAGTTCAGGAATACATGTTGTAATTTTCTTGGGATGATGCTAATTACGTGGCTTTTTTATTTATAGACTAAATAAAATATTCTAAAAAAAAGAACCTTTTTTTCATTACTCTTGTGAGTGGCAAATTTGCCTATAGTTTAAAAAAATAGTGTTAGTTTTCACTCGACTACAAATATAAATGGGCGATTTAATTGTAAAAAAACTATAGTTGGTGATATATACTGAGGTGAAAAAATTAGTGATTTATTTGCCTCTTTTACTTAATGCTTATATTCAGCTAGACAACTCCGAATTTGAAAGTGCTTCAAGCTAGGCTTTTTACCCATCCAAAGCTCATAAGGGATTTTGACAACTGCTTTTGTTGGAAGTTTGTTGAGTAAGCAAGCTGTAGTCTTTAAAGCTTCTTTCTAAAAAGAATCTGACAAGGTGGAATGACTAATTATACTCTTTACCATGTCCTTAAGTATTATGTTTCACCTTTTATAAACACCATTCATGCTAAAAGATCTTGGCATGATGTACTGTGGGATGATGCCGCATTTCTTTAGAAATTTAGCAAAGAATCCTGGATATTGTTTACTTGAGCTATCATATCTACCATAGTATTTCCCACCATGGTCAGGTCTGAAAGCTTTAGTTTTTTTGTTGAATTGATTCTTAACTTCAGCCTTAAAAATTTTGAATACATCCAGTGACTGAAACTTTTCATGAATGAAATATATGTAGCCATAATGAGAGAAATCATTCATGAATGTAATAAAATATCGTTGACCATTCTAATATGTTGTAAGGATTGACCCACAAATATTTGTATGTATTAGTTCTAAGACATCTAAAGTCCTGTTCGCACCTAATCTCTCAGTATTTGTCTGTTTTCTGTTTATGCAATTAACACAAGTGTCAAAATTTATGGAATCAAGAGTATTAAAAATTCCATCTGACACAAGTCTTTCAATTCTCTGCTTAGAAATATGACCTAATCTCTTATGCCACAATGAAGTGGAATGCTTATTGGTTAATTTACGCTTTACACATCAGGTACTTGTATGCAAGGTTTCATTAAATGAAGCAATTGTATCAAGCATATAAAGATTATCACCAACTGACAAAGAACTAGTGCCAACCAATTTTGAATCTTGACAAAGACTAAATTTTTTATTCCCAAATGAACAAGAATACTCAAATTTGTGCAAAATAAAAATGGAAACCAAATCCTATCTAAAAGACGGTAAAAAAAAAGTCTCATTCAAGTCAAAATAAAATTCAAGTTTTAATAAAAATCTAAATGTCTCAATTGCTTCAACTTGCACCGACTTACTTTCACCCACATAGATGTATCTTTCACTATTACTTGGCTTTTGGTAAGTTAGACAACCCTGCATAGACACATTGATGTGAGTTGTTGCACCATAATCTATTCACCATGTATGTCTAGGCACCAAAGTTAAATTAACCTCAGAACAAATCAGATTAAGAAGCATATCTTTCTTTGCACGCCAAAAGTGATAATTGGTACAAAGAGTCTTCTTATGGCCAACAACACAACAAAAGAAACAAGAATCTTTAGGGTGTTCATTTAGATGTTGTTTCTTTTGCGGCACTGTAACTATAGCTTCTTTATCCTTTGCTCTCTTATTGTTTTTCCTTTTGCCCTTAGAGGTTGTAGCCAAATAACCACCGTGCCTTGTCTTGTTTTAACCTTTCCTCTTCTTGCATACAATGAGAGATAAGCTTATTAACAAACCAAGTCTCCTTTTGATAGTTATAACTCACCTTAAACTATCTGAACCATGTGAGAAGAGAAATCAAATCCAAATGGACTAATAAGTCCTTAGACAACTCTAACTTGAGTGTCTTTAGTTTTGAAGAAAGATGAGACATTTTCATAATGTACTTCATTATGTTCCCATTACTCTTACACCTTTTTGAGATAAGGTTTGCCAAAAGTGTACTAGTTTTTGCCTTTTCTTTCTTAGCAAACTGTATATCAATTTTGCTAAAGAAATTCTTTGGCCATCATAAATTTTTCAAACGTAATGCCCTTAAATGTTTCTGGAATGACACACTTCATTATCATTAGACTTATGCGATTTAAGTGCTCCCACTTTTCCATCTCCCTCTTGCTATTAAAGATACTCTTGCCAGTAAGATCAGTGGGTTGCTCAATTCTTAATGCAAGGTCTAAATTCATGATTCCGAGAACGATCATAACACTTTGTTGCCACAACTTAAAATTTGTGTCATTTAGCATTAGAGTTGAATTGATACTAGCAAAAATATTGGTAGTAAAACTCGCAACTGAAGAATAAATAAAGAAACCAAACAAATTAAGCTCACATAAATTCTATATCATACTTTATTAAATTCAAAATTGGTATACATAACCCATCACAATAGACCTAGCACAAACATTAATTTTTAGTCTTTGAGCAGAAAGATTAACTTGTAAGTGATACTCTTAGTGTAATAATCAAATATTGACAATTCAGATTATATAAAGCAATAAGCCTTTTTTTTACCAACCTACTATTCACATAAAAAAGAACCTAGTAATTGTCATATATTTATTACCACCATCATGTTCAAATTCAACCAAATAATAACCTTTCTTTGAGTCAGTGATTATTTGAATAAATTTCAAACACCCAACAATCTTGATATTCAGATTAAGTAATTTACAGAAGAGATGTCACTTTGGTGACATATTGCTTCAACTAATTAATCTAAACATCATATTTCCTCAAGATATATCAAAATTGAATTCAATTAGTCAAATAACTTTGCTTAGTTGTTAGAAATTTGCACTTAATAAAGGCCGTAATACTGCAGCAGAAGCTATAACCGATTTTAAAAACACTGATAAAATTCTTTTACTTCTTCTTTGTGGCAAAACAAGATTTCATAAGGCAAAGTACAATCTTCAAGACACAAAACAAAATTGGATCAAAATCTCCAAAACATATATATACATATACATTGCTGTGAAAAGTAGAATCACAACCAAAACAAAACCAAAAGCAACCTTTGTGGTAAAACAAAATTTGATTGGGCAAGATATGCTTTTACAACAAAACAAATCAATTAATCACAAGAAACTCCTGATTCCAACAATATATATATATGCATGTGTGTGTATATGTTCCCACAAAACACCACCTGTTAATGCCACAAAAACAAATCCGAAACGGAAAAGCAAAACAAACAACCATTTTTTAATCCAAATATACTTCCCGAACTGAAGCAATTCCTAAACCAGTCGTGTTTTACTTGAGATTTGATTCAAAAACAACTTTAAATCTTATCGTAAATCTCAAAAGAAAATTGTCGTAATAATTCAATATGAAAAGGCTCTAATACCACTTATTACGGAGAGGACTCCTCCCAGGACTCATTCATTCATTGCTGATTTCCTACCAAGGCTAGGCCACTTATCCGATTATATTTCACTAGGATTAGAGTTTATCTTGTATACAATATGATAATTTTCCCTAGGTTTCTTGCTGTAACTCAACTAATTCCTGTATATATTTCATAGAGATGTTGTGAATAATACACAAGAGTTTACAGACCCAAAACTCTTACATGGTATCAAAGCAATAGATTCGAATTATGCAAAAATGTCAACAAGCTTTTCCCCATTTTCAATGATTTCTACCGCTAGCCTCTTCCAAGATCCAAGCTCCCCTTAGTTCCTCACATCGGTGGATTACACCACATCTCCTCTTGATCATTCTCTGCTCGACGAAAACAACTACCCAAGGTGGAAAAGGTCTATTCTCAATGCCCTATGTAGCAAAAACAAAGTGGGTTTTGTGGATGGAAGCTTGCTCAAGCCCGAAATAAACGCGATGGAGTTGCTAGCGTGGAACAAGTGTGACGGGTTGGTTCTTGCATGGCTGATGAATTTAGTGAATGTTGGTTTGCATGACTTTATAGCATACCATGATTCGACATTAAATTTGTAGCATGATTTGGAAGAAAGGTTTGGACAATCCAATGAACCAAGAGCCCACGAATTGATGAAGAACATAACATTAGCACGCCAAGGATCAACAATTGTAGTAGCTTACTACACCAAACTAAAACATTTTTTGGATGAACTCGGCATGTATTCTATAATGCCTAATTAAGTGTCATGCAACAAAGGACTGGATAGTGGAGAAAGAAAAAGAGCAAGCACACCACTTTCTAATAGGATTGGATCAAAAATTCAAAACGGTTCGATCACAGATATTAACAATGAAGCCACTCCCTCATCTCAACAGGATTTATGCCATGGTGGTTGCCGAAGAGAAGCAGCTTAGCATCACACAAGAAGCGAAACTAGACTTGGCTGGAAATTTTGTGGCACAGGCAAGACTAAGCAGGCCACAAAGCCGTGCTGACCAGCCCGTGCCTAGATGCCAACATTGCAAGAAATTGGGACATGTCAAATAAGACTGTTGGGAGATAAAAGGTTACTCAAAAAATTGGTAGCCAAAGGGAAAAGGAAAAAGGAACAAGGCAAATGCCAACGCATGTAGGGAAGGAGGCGAAAGGCAAGAACGCATCCTTAAAGACTCTGGTGCTTCATCATCCGTTAACTTGACTGTTAAGTAATATGAGGAACTTTTGAAGCTTTTGGGTAAGGACAAAGGACAAGGTGCGGTCAATTTCTCTAGTAAGAAACTAAACCATTAAGCTTGGATTTTAGACACTTGGCCACCAAGACTCAATTGTTAAGCTGACTACACATGATGCCGCACAACTACCCAAAACCATTCTAGATGATGAGGGAGGATTGATTGCCGAACCTGAAGAAAAAGCAGTTGATCAATACATTAAGTCCCTGGGCACTCAAAGAAGAAGCACTAGGTAGAGACAAATACTAGAATATTTGAAGAACTATGCATATAAGCTTCCTGGTACCACTCAACACTCTAATCTAATCTATTCAGCTATGCCCTATCCCTTATCCATATACCTCACAAATACCGTTTTCTCAAAAGACCATCAAGCTTTCCTTGTAGCAATATTGATTGACGCCGAGCCTAAGTCATAGTCTATGGCCAAGGAAGAATCATGTTGGCAGCAAGCCGTGTAGGTGGAAGTCAATGCACTAGAATCAAACCAAACATGGTAGTTGTGTATGCTACCTAAGGGGAAAAAGGCTGTTGGATGCAGATGGGTTTACAAAATCAAACGAAAATCTGATGGGTCAATAAAGCGCCACAAAGTACATTTAGTGGCCAAGGGCTACACTCAAATTGAAAGCTTGGATTATACAAAAACCTTTGCACCAGTCGTGAAACTAACAACCATGAGGTGCATGCTCAACATAGCCGCTGCCAAAAGATGGAAATTGCATAAGTTGGATGTGCACAATGTTTTTCTTCATCGAGACCTCCTTAAAGAAATCTATATGTCACCTCAACCAGGCTATCTTCCACTAGGGGACTAAAGAGTATGTAGGTTGAAGAAGTCACTATATGGGCTCAAACAGGCTTCACGAGAATGGTTCACCAAGCTTTCCATGGCTCTTAAGCAGTATGGTTTCACCCAATCTAAGGCTGATACTTCATTATTTACTAAACATGCTAACGAACATTTCCTCACCATACTAGTATATGTTGATGATATGGTGATAACAAGTGATGATATAACCCAATGTAAGCAATTGAATGAGTTCCTGCACACACACTTTCATCTTAAAGAATTGGGACATCTTAAATACTTCTTAGGCATTGAAATTGCTCATGGGCCCAAAGGAATTTTTACTAGCCAACACAAGTACGCCCTCGACATCCTTATAGACAGCGGGTTGATGGTAGCCAAGCCAAGCAGAGTTCCATTTCCGTAACAACATCACCTGGATCGCTCAACCGATGAGCCCCTACTAGATCCGTCCCCATATAGGTGTCTCGTGGGCCGACTCTTGTATCTGTCTGTTATACGACCAGATATTACATACGCTGTGAACATCCTCAGTCAACACATGCAGCATCTGATGAGTGATCACCTTAATGCAGCATTTCGAGTTCTTCGTTACATAAAGATGTCACCAGGGCAAGGACTGTTTTTCCCACGTGACAATTATCTTCAGTTAAAGAACTTCTGTGACGCCGATTGGGCAGCCTGTTCTCAAACCAGGAAGTCTATTACCGGATACTTCACTTTACTAGGAGATGCACCTATCTCTTAGAGAACAAAGAAACAAGCCACAGTGAGGTGGAATACAGGTCGATGGCATCCGTGACTAGTGAACTTGTATGGATACAAGCCTTGTTGGAAGATTTGACAATCTCCCATCCACAGCCAATCCAACTTTTTTGTGACAACCAAGCGATCATGTACATTGCATCAAATCTAGTCTTTCATGAAAGGACTAAACACATTGAAATGGATTGTCATTTCGTTCGGGACAAAATTCAATCCAAGCAATTGGAAACTGTCTACATTCCGTCCAAGTTACAACCCGTGGACATATTTACTAAAGCATTGGGAGCTAATCAGTTCCATCTCCTTATAAGCAAGCTCAGAGTCTCAAAGCTTCACACTCTAGGTTGAAGAGGGCTATTACAGAGAGGACTCCTCCCAAGACTTATTCATTCATTATTGATTTCCTACCAAGACTAGGCCACTTATCCAATTATATTTCACTAGGATTAGAGTTGATCTTGTATACGATATGATAAGTTTCTCTAGGTTTCCTGCTATAACTCAAATCATTCCTGTATATATGCCGTAGAGATGCTGTGAATAATACGCAAGAGTTTAAGGACCCAAAACTCTTACACCACATGTTAGAATATTTGATTCTTTGAATCATAATAATTATGCCCAAGATCATTCATGTTGAATCATCAACACCAAACCAAAAGTAAAATTGAGAGCATACTTGAATCTAATGAAGAATTCTAGAACCGGAATCTTACGGCTTATTATCTTCTAAAACGATATATGCGAGTTTCTCTTTACTCTCTCTAATGATAGGGACTCAGAAGAGGCAGAAAACTGAAGAAAGAAAACTTTATCACGTATGATTTGGGGACCGTAGCTTTCTTATATAGACTGACCATGTCAGTTTTGTGTATCTTTTATTTCAATCCATCATAAAAATAAAAGTTACACTTTGGCGTCTATACATTAAAATGGTCCACACTTTATAAAATGTCTAAAGCCCAAAGTTGAATCTTATTAGATCATTTTCAATTAGGCCAAACAATATGATGGCATATATAATTCATAATTTATTTACATATGAGCCCATATAAATATACAACACTACTTATTAAATGGACTCTGTTAAATACCCCAAACTCAAACCTTTGCTCGTCATCAAGCAAAAAGGATGAAACATACTACTTAACAATTTAAATAAAAACAAAAACTACTTACACATATGCCAATTTTAAGAAGCAATTGAAGTCTAAATACCCTCAAGGTAAGCTTCTTAGCTCAATCATAATCTTATCTTACCAAAATGCCTCTACGTGAGTATGTGCTCTTTAAAACTTAATTCACCACTGTCAAAACTTTCACGAAGTAAGTTTGTTAGCATACATCTTTAATCTTCACCAACTGAAGATATCTTACTTTTCTCATTGCTCTCTACTTAATTGATGTATTTTATTCAAATAGTCTAGCCATTTTATTAGAATCATTTTTTTTAGCTTGTTCCCTATCTTGTGCCTTTCATTAAGCACATGTAACAATAGGTACTCTGTCTAAAAACCCAAGCTACTAGTCCCGCACAAATCAAAGGTGCTTTGCAAACTCATAATTCAAGCATTGTTTTACAAGAAAATCATTCTCATGCTCTATTATCATTTATAACGACCTAAGTCCAGAACTTGTCAATGGAATAGCTACGCAAACCACATGGGTTATCCTTTATCAAAAGGATAAGCTCTAGGTTCTTATGTTGTGAAATTTGAGTCTATATATCTATATAAGACTTCCCATGTTTCTTCAGAATGGGATATAAGGGTGTTACATCTATACATTACAACAAAATTAGATTTTGTGACAAGTCCTTGTGTCTTAAAAGGATTTTGCAACATGAAGGGTGAGTATTGCACCATGCTACAAAAAACTATGGGCCAATTCGTTTTAACTTAAGCCAACTTAATTCAAAACAACTTATTTTTATGTTTACATCTTTTTTACTTGAAACCAATTTTATTTGAGAGTCAATATTATTTAGGTGAAATAATCCATTGATTGTAAAATTTTTATAATACTATTAATTTTTTATGAATTTTTATTTTTTAAACATTAAAAAAGAAAATTTCTTAGAAATTTAATAACAGGATAAAAATTTTGTTTCAAATGGATTATTACACCTATATAATATTGTCTTTTAAATGAAATTCGTTCTAGGTAAAAAAGATTTAAAACAATTTTAGATTAAGTTGACTTAAGTTAAAATGAATTGGATGTATGTTGCAAGAACAAATTACAACAGTATAGCTTGCAATGCTACCAAATGCACAACTCAAAATCTAAAATAGGAAGAAACACTTGTAAAACTCTAAGAAGCATAGGCCGCTAGCAATTTTGGCCAAAATTTTCTGAGACCTCGTTTGACATTAATGTCAATTATTAACATTAGTGTTTTGAAAAAACTATCTAATGGTATCTTTTACATTTTAGTTTCAATGATTTCATCTTCACGATTAATAAATCATTCAAAACTCTAACACTAATAATAAAAACTGTTCCCAAAACTAGGGATGATAAAATCTGACTCAACATACATAAACCTAAGTTCGACTTGACTCAATTTGACAAAAAAAGTCAACGGCCCAAGTCTAATTGTATCTAATTTGACATGAACCCGAGTCTGATTAAAATGAAACCCGAGAAAATTCAAACCCGAACTAACTTAACACAAGAGTGACTTGACTTGAACCCGAGATGACCCAATAACTAAAATCGGCAAGACTCGATTTTAACCCTTACCCTAAACCTTAACTTTTATCTTTCATTATCTTTCATATTTAATAAGTCTCATATATAGGGGCATTTATATTTATTAACTTCCATTTTTTGAGACTTTTATATTTAGTAAGTCCTATATTTAGGGATGGTGACTTTCATAATTAGTAATCTCCATTTTTTGAGACTTCTACATTTAGTAAGTCTCATATTTGAGTAAGGGACTAGCACATTTCCATTTTTTGTGAACTTTTACGTTTAGTAATTCTCATATTTTAGTAGAGGATTTCCAAATTTAGTAAATTCAATTTTTTTGATGACATCTATAATTAGTAGTCTCATATCTAGGAAAAAGGACTTCCATATTTAGCAAGTCCCATATTTGAATTCTTCTCAAACAAGTAATTTTTATATTTAGTAAGTTTAATGATTTTGATAGCCAATTGTTAAAATTAAAAAAACATCCCTAAACTTTTAAGCATAGTACAATAAGGTACCTAAATTTTGAAAAAATTAATTCCAGTTATCTATAATAACTATAACATAAGTCCCTAAGCTTTTGAAATCTTGACATTTTCACCCAAAATTTTTAAAATTTTGCAGTTTAGAAACTAATAGTAAACTGTAGTTGCATTTCATAGCAAGTTTATAGAAAATTCATCGAAATAAGAGCGTAGAAAAATTGCCACAGTATGTGTCTAAGTAATAGCTAGGTGAAAGTCTAGGTAGATTGTGCAATTATCTTACAACTAAAGGATATGGGTCTAGAAAATTAATAACGTACTATAAAATATTACCAATAATATTAAATACCCTAAACATGTAATAGATTATATTGAAGAGAATTTTTATGAATTTTTTAATTAAACATAATAACAGAAAAAACTTAACTTAAATTAAATCGAACCAAAAGAATTGAGTTCTTTAATCTAAATTTTAACAAAAACTAAACAAAAAATTGAATCAAATCAGTCATTTCAACTTATGCAACAGTAACCTAATTAAACTTGAAGGGCAACTCAAATATGGTTCAAAACCCAACCTGAAATTACCCGAGATTGAAATTAACTCAAACTCAAATAGACCCGACGTAATCCAACTTAAATCCAAATTCAACCCGAACCCAAAATAGCCCAATATGAACCTAATTTCATGCGAACCCGATTAGATCCGAACCTCAATGGCCTGATCCAAAGCTGACCCAGACCCACCTAATTATCATCCCTACCCAAAATAGAGCATAAAAAGCCCATTTTGCACTCTTAAATTTTACTTTCCTCAAAATGGCTCTGAATATTTTGATCCAAAACTAATAATTTGCACTATAAAGTAGTACATACACCAAATTAGTGACTAGTTTAACCAAGCGAGGTAAATATGGTTGAAACCATGGATTTGGCCATCAAATGAAAGATTTCAGGGACCAAAAGGATAGTAAGATCATAGACTAAAAAAGAAATTTAACCATTCACTGGAAAAAAAAAAAAGAAAAAAAAACATGCCATTTAGCTTACTGTCTATAAACTGTAAAACAAGGTATTGCAAAATTGGAGATCTGATCATCAAATAGAGAAGTTTAAGGACCAAAATAGTAGAAATAACATACTTAGGGATTGAAATAAGAATTGACATGTTCATTTGGAAAAAAACAAAAAAAGAATAATATCCTATACATAAACTAGAAAGTGCAAAATGATATCACTTATGAGGCAAATGTGGTTGAAACCAAAAATCTGATCATCAGATTGAGAAATTTGGGGACCAGAAGTACAGTAAAAACATACTTAGAACTGAAAAATAAAATTTATCATTCGTGGAGAAAAGTAAAAAAAAATAGAAAAGAAAAGAAAAGAAGTCACAGATATAATTATCAAATAGAGAAGTTTAAGAACCAAAAAAGGAGACATAACAGACTTAGGGACTAAAAAAAATGCCTATTCATTTGAGAAAAAGTTAAAAAAAATGATTATTGTGTTGATGAATAGGAAAATAACCCACAACTTTTAATATATAGAAAGAACGAGATTTCTTCTACCCACGCGCTGCAGCGAAATCATGGACGTGACCATAGCAAAAAATGATGGATTATAGTTGACTCAAGTTCGAACATCAAGGTCATGTAAAAAAGCTAGGAAATTACCAATGTTACACAAATAATTGTGTCGTAATTCAGCGTAAAGCAGCAGCAGCACAAAAGTGATGAAGTTGTTATAGTGTTTGACAAAGGCTCTTTACACAGGTCATATATGAAATAGTTCACAGTTGAATGACTCAAGCGGAGAATAGATCGCTCCTTGCCATTGGAGATGTACCCTCATCTTCTCCAACCTACGCATATTGAATTGGCTTTCTAAGTGCATGTCCTATTTATGTTTAGTTGTCATTCCCGAAATTAACTAACCTAAGCTAGTTTGTTGAATAATTATCCATGGAAATCATTTTCTTTCAAATGCATGCACATACACACACAATGAAAGAAGCTGTCCAGCAGAACAATTATCTTTCAAGAAAGAAGTTTACTATGATCTTAAAAAATTATTTTCTATTCAGATCACACAACCAAGAATAAAAAAGAAAACACCAAAAGGTGTCATTCATCACCCATATTATCATGGACCAAAATCAAGTATGTTGGTTTCAGTACAACACTAATGAAACACAGTATCACGGACCCATCACATTTTTTTTACAACATAAATACATAGTTTTAGCAAATAACTTAAGCAACAAAGATAAAACATGATGAGTAAACTCATGTTGTGCCATTGCTGGATTTATATGAGATAATTTCAGTGCATAACATAATCAACTTAGACATTTTGAGCCTCAACTATTTGTGTAAATAAAAGAAACAATCTCAGTACACCAATAAGCAAAACATAAAAATGGCATACACAAGCATAAAAAAAAACATCAATTATCTCACCAAATGAAAATATAACATAGAATTAAAAACAAAAAAAAAATTGTCATAGAACCAGTGTTTAGCACGTGTGTCATCTAATGAATTCTTTAGTCTCATCTATAAAGTGAGACTCTGCAAATGATTAGCCAATAAATATTAAACTAATGAAGTTATTCATTGTATGAAAATTAGTTCACTTTCTTATTGCCAACAAACTTCATGTAAAGTTGATTCATTTTCTTGTTGCCTACAAACTTGATAATTCAAGGATTAACCAAAAACTTTAACAATAGTTATAAGCTTTCATAATTCAAGCCAAATTCATAACTTTAAGCCCTTCACATTCTATATTGTTATTTCTTGATTCAATTCAGTAAATTCAGATAACACAAAAAATGTAATTAGAATAATGCCAAGATTGAAATCTAATATTACATTATACAGATACTACAGAACAAGTGACCAAGATTGTTCACCAATACAGAACATTTGATTTACAAAAATTTTAGAATTTCCACAACTGTTAAGAGACATAAAAAAAAGAAGAAGAAAAATACCTTTCATGTGAAAATGGAATAAAATTTGCAATTTGACTTTTCGCTCATTCTTTTGACTATTGGATAAATAAAAGGTGTGAAGAAAATTCAAGGTATTTGTTCACAATTTTTCCACCAAGAAAAAAAAATGTTGCAAAACCGAGTTCTTAAACTTACTCTTAAATCTTCCTGCTCCTTCAAAACTGACTCTGGTCTCCAGCTTACAGCCCTTGGTATCATTACAATCAACTACCCATTCTTGCACCCAGCACCAGCAAATTAAAGTATACTGGATTCTATTAGCTAGAAATACCCCAACCTGCCAACTGACAATCTTTATGATGCTTGGATAATATATCCAATCCCGCACATAGATGTAACTTAGAACATGAAACTCTTAGCTTTCTAGAAAAGAGACTCATAATATTATTAATCAACATAGCCTAGAAGTAAACTAATTGCACAAAAAAATCAACTAACAAAGAAAAGCCAATATTCCTCAAATTAAATACAAAGGCATCAAGCTTAAAAGACATCATCAGTGATCACCAAAGTTATTCTCTGTGCTCATGTAATTTATAAATTAAGGATGGATGTTAGAGCAAGAATTATATTGAACACAAATAGAAAAATCAATCACTTGGGTCAAGGTAAACGGCAAAAGCAAGTTAAGAATCTAGAAATACTAAAACATAATGAGATTTATATCTCACCTTCTAACCAAACATTGCTTCTTTCATATAAACCAAACTTAAGGGTGGGCAGTTGCTGCTTATGACCTGTAGCAAGCTAGATTAAAAAGCAAAAGCTAGAAAGTGCAGAGTAGAAACAAACTCATGTCTTATTAAACATTTGAATTGATTAAGCTGAGGCTTTTTAATTGCAAATAATCATCTTATATAAAGACCACTAAAACTTTGTTTCTTTAACATTAGAAATAGGGTAAATAATACCAGTTGTCCATAAACTATACCTATGTTGCTTAATTGTCCTAAAACTGTTAGGCGTTGCACTAATTGTCCTCAAACTATTTAATTGTTGCACTTTCATTCTGCTGTCAGCTAAACCGTTAAATATGGATGGAAAAATGGTGCCACATCAGCAGCCACGTTATTTTTCAATACCACATTAGGGGCCACGTCATTTTTCCATCCCATATTTAACGGTTTAGCTGACAGCAGAATGAAACTGCAACAATTAAATAGTTTGAGGATGATTAGTGTAATGTTTGATAGTTTCGGGATGATTAAGCCACATAGGTATAGTTTAGGGACAACTTGTGTTATTTACCATGAGAAATAACATTTACCAGTATTAGAAAATAATTTTTTTTCTCATATGTAGATGTCAAATGCTAATGAGAAAGACAATATATGTCAAACCTACTCAGAAATGATGCTAAAAGGTGGATCCACCATCGAAAATGTAATATCTAGCACGTCTGAGATCATATCTCAATCCATCAGAGTTAGTCACAGCACTTGGCACTGTTAAGCTATCACAGAATTATTTAAAGACCCAAAAAAAATAATTAATCAAGATTTGATGTTCTTCCTTAGTTTTGGGGAAAAAAAGTTAAAGGTCCACAGTAAATTATAACAGTCATCACCTAAGAAGCAAACCATTAGTAGAGTCTATCAATATAAAATCTATAACGAAAACTTGGAAATAAAGAAACCAAATCAACAAAACATATAGCGAGCAAAGCAACAAGTGTGAGGGAAAGAAAGTGACCTCCAAAGAGCTCGAAAGTATAATGGAAAATGTGAAATCTTGATATCTCCAAGAACTAGTTGTTCATTCTTTAGCTAAGATCGGTTTCCATTTTGGCCATCAAGTTGGCCACTAAATTTGCTTTCCAAAAAACATGCTGCAATCTCAATATGTTCCTCTGTACCTATTGGAGAAAAAACACATGAAGTCACGTATTCGCCCATATCTAACTTTCTTATGAGATTGGGATGAGTCTTTACTTTAAGCTGAAACTCTGTGTATTTATCCTTAGCAAAACTCTATATATATGTCTCTTGCATAACCATATTCAATACATGAGAAATACGAATACAACTTCACCAACTTTCATATGGTATCAGAGCGGAGTTAAAATTGATCTCATCGAAGAACTCCGATGATGAAGGAGGAAAACAAGAAGACAAAAAAAAAAGACAAAGGTGGGTGGTCACAAGAAGCACTTCGATGAGCACTATCACCTACAATCTCTTCCAGGACTCGAGTTCGGTGTACTTCCTCACATTTGCAGATTACACAATGACTTCCCTTATTTTTGTCCAGCTAGATGGAGAAAATTATCCAAGGTCGAGAAAGGCACTTTTGAACGTTCTCTAGAGCAAGAACAAGACGGGTTTCATCGACGGATGATTGACGAAACTAGAAGATGCACTTGAGTTGCTAGTGTGGATAAAGTGTGATGGGTTGGTGATCTCCTGGTTGATGAATTTAATTAGTTCTAGCCTTCACGACTCAATTGCATTCCATGAGATAGTATATGAGCTTTGGAAAAACCTTGAAGAAAGGTATGGCCATGCTAAAAAACCAAGAGCTTTTGAATTAAGAAAAACTATTGCATTAATGAACCAGGGCAATATGAGTGTAGCTGCATACTATACGAAGCTAAGGGCCTGTTAGGAAGAATTAGAGGCTTTTTTGGTCAATCCAAATTGTACCTATATAGCCAAGAAAGGTTAGGTGATCGAAAAAGAGAAGAAAAATGTGCACCAGCTCTTTACAGGATTGGATCAAAGGTTCAGAATGATCCGATCTCAGATTCTAGCAACAGAGCCCCTTTCTCTCCTCAACAAAATATACACCCTTATCGTTGCGGAAGAGAAACAACTTCACATCACGCAGCAGGTCCAGCAAGCAGAATTCGAGAAGGTAAGAGCCTTTGCTGTTCAGAAATGTAGGGAGCCTTGGAATAACCAAGCACGAGAAGGCTTCAACAAACCTAAGTGTGATCACTGCAAAAAGCTTGGACACACAGGTGAAGATTGTTGGGAGATTATAAGATATCCTGATGACTGGAAACCAAAAGAGAAGACAAGGGGCAGTAAAGAAAATGCAAACACCTATTAGGGCATGAATCAGGAAACGTGAGATGTTAGAGGCTCAAGTACATCATCCTCCGTGAACTTAACAGTTAAACAATACATGCAGCTCCTAAGTCTCCTCAACAAAGACAAGGCTACAGGTATGGTTAACTTTGTAGGCAAGAAAACTAATGCGATGACGCTCCCTACTTTGACACAAAGGCCAAAATGAGTCCTAGACACAGAAGCTACCAATCATATTACTTCAAAAAGAGCCAACCTTTGCCAAACCAAAGCACTTTCAAACTGGACTATACATTTACCTGATGGCACGGACACACGAATAAATGAGTTTGGTACCTCTTGCTTGTCAAATAAGATAACGGTGAAAAATGTTCTTTTTGCACCAAATTTCAAATGTGATCTCGTATCTATCATCAAGCTGACTAAATAATGCAACTGCGCTGCCATTTTCCTTCTTGAATTTTGTGTCTTGCAGGACCTAACCTCGAAGAGGTCAATTGGGGTAACTAAATAGCAGGACGGGCTATATTACTTTGAGCCTAAAGACAAGCATGCTGTCATACAAATGGTGAGTGTGAACAAGGAACCAGCCTCCCTGTGACATCAAAGGCTTGGACATCCATCAAGAGATAGGATATCGGCCATTCCAAGCTTATCAAACGTAGACTCAGCCGTGGTTTGTAAAAATTATTCCATTTTCCCTATAGCAAAGGCATCTAGGACTTCCTTTTCTTTGAGCAATAATAAATCCACCATTCTTTTTGAATTAGTGCATATAGATGTTTGGGTCCCATACCAAACCCCTTCTTCAAGCAGTGCGTATTTTTTCTTAATGATCGTTGATGATTTTTCATGATTTGTTTTGACCTACCTCATAAAATACAAAAATGAAGCACAAAAGTTTTTTGAAACCTTTTACAACTTGGTGCAAAATCAGTTTGGGGTTAAAATAAAAAAGGTAAGAAGTGATAATGCATTCGAGTTAACTGAATGAGCCCTTGGAAGTTATTACAAGGCCAAAGGCATCATTAATCAAACTACTTGTGCAGGAACACTACAACGGAATAGATTAGTAGAGAGGAAGTATCGGGACATCCTAAATGTGGCAAAGCACTTAGATTTCAAGCTAATATGCCTTTAAGATTTTGGGGTAAGTGCGTCCTAACTGTCATTCATTTAATTAATAGGTTGCCAACAAAGGTTTTAAAAAACAAGACTCCCTATAAAATGGTTTTTGGAAAACTGCCCATTTATGATCATTTAAGGATTTTTGGGTCACTTTGTTATGCAATAAACCCTACTCAATAGAAGGATAAATTTCAAATGTGGTCTCAAGTGTATGTGTTTGTAGGCAACCCACAGAACCAAAAAGGATACAAGGTTTATAACCTAGAATCTCACAAGTTTTTTGTTACTAAAGATGTTCTTTTTCATGAAGGAATTTTTCCTTTTAAGATTAAAGAACAAGAGTTTAAACACAACAACTTGACCAAAAATTTGGCACCTGAGCCTACTAGATTTGAATTAGAAAATGATGCTCCCCTTACAATATTAAGGTCATAAAATAACGACACCTACTGCACAATACACACAAGAGCCGCATGTACCATCCCCTTGTAAAGAATCGTAGGAACCCTGTGAATCAAGACATCAACCAACTTCACACAATGAACCATTAAGGAGAAGCCACAAAGAAAGGCATCTGCTAGCTTACTTGAAGGACTTTGAATATAGCCTACTATTAGCGATAAAGGTTGCTTGAGTTAGAAGATAACCCTATCTAGTCTAAGCCTTATCATGTGTATATATAAGTATTATCTTGTTTAATTGTCTTCAGTTGTAAGTATATCCCTTATGTATACTTTACGCTCTAAATACATGAAAGAAGAAGTAAGCTGTATGCTACAAATTACTTAGTTTTACATGGTATCAAAGCCTAAAAGACCAACGTCATTATGTCTACCGAAAACTCCTTAACCTCATCTTCTCCACAAAACTCCTTCAATTCAAACAATTCCCCTGGCCTCCTCCCAACTTCTTCTATCAGCCTCAGCCACTTAATCCATATTCGACTTACCAGAGATAACTTTCTCCTTTCGAAGGCTCAGTTCCTGTCGTACCTAAGAAGCCAACGGTTGTTGGGATACATTAATGGTGCCATTACATGCCCGACGGAGACTATCCCTAATCCTAAAGATGGAGAGCAAAACCCAAGGCTGATCTCCAATCTGGCTTTTTAGAACTGGATCCAACAGGATCAAATGGTCTGAGCACTATAATAGCTTCACTTTAGAAAAAATATTGGCACATGTTGTCAATTTATCAACAGCCCATAAGGTATGGAATGCTTTAGCAAAATTGTTTGAATCTCAATCAACTGCTCGTGTTATGTAGATACGATACCAACTGTTGACAATAAATAAGAAAGACCTGTAAGTTGCTGACTATTTTTAAAAATTCAGAAGCCTTGCAAACACTTTAGCAGCCATAGGTCAACCACTTTAAGACTATGAGGCCGTTTCATACATCCTTGTAGGCCTTAACTCAGAGTATGATCTATTAGTGACATTGGTAACAACTCTGATTGAACCAAAAAGGATACAAGGTTTATAACCTAGAATCTCACAAGCTACGCTTGGAACAACACAATACTTTGTCATCAGCAAGCACTACAGGCATCACTTCTATCAATGTAGCCACCAAAAATCCCTTCTCTAATCGATGAGGCCATTGACGCAACAATAACAATCGTGGTAGAGGTAGAAGCTGAGGATGGTCAGGACCAGGACCTTCTTATCAGCGAAATTCAAGTAATCGCAACAACTTTTAGGTAGTATGCCAAGTATGTAACAAACGTGGCCATGTGGCGATTTAGTGCTTTGATCGTTTTGATCATTCCTATCAAAGAGACATTAATCATGTTACAACAGTAGCAACAACTCCTTCTTATCAGATTGACACAAACTGGTATACAGACTAAAGAGCCAACGACCACATTACATCAGATCTTAATAATTTATCCTTCATCGAAAAATATAGTGGCTCAGATCAAGTTAAGGTTGGCAATGGAATAGGTTTGTCAATACATCACATTGGCTCTTCAAAAAAACTTATTGATTTAAAACCCTTGCATCTCAGAAAAATACTTCATGTTCCAAGTATCAAGAAGAATCTTTGTTTCAGTTAGCAAATTAACACAAGATAATGATATTTCTATTGAGTTTTATGCCGATCATTTTGTTGTTAAAGATCAAGCAACGAAGAAAATGCTGCTACAAGGGCCATGTGAAAATGGGCTTTACGTGTTTCCAAGAACCTGATATGGCTTTTAATACTTCTGCGTTTCATGGAGTCCGTGTCAGCACAGATCTGTGGCATAGAAGGTTAGGGCATCCTGCTGATCAAGTTGTACGTCAAGTGCTTCAACGAAGTAGTCTTCCATTTGTTAAGAATAATTACTCACCAGCTTGTGATGCATGTCGACAGGCAAAGAGTCACCAATTGCCATTTTATTCGTCTAATTTCTTTTCACAAGAACCTTTAGAAGTTGTTTAGTCGGATGTTTGGGGCCCTGCGCCAAAATCAGTTAATGGCTGTCGTTACTTCATAATTTTCATTGATGACTTTAGTAAGTTTACCTGGATATATCCATTGGTATGTAAGTCCGAAGTAATTAATGCTCTCCTTAAGTTTCAAAAATAGGATGAACAAACACTGAATAAGAAAATTAAAGCTGTTTAGACCGATGGAGGAAATGAGTATCAAAGACTTCGTATGTTCGTTGCTTCAGTAAGTATTGAACATCGTATATCATACCCTTACATGCATCAACAAAATAGATCTGCCGAATGAAAGAACCGCCACATGGTTAAAACAGGATAGTCACTGTTGGCTCATGCTCGTATACTTTTAAAATTCTGGGATGATGTTTTCCTAACTACTGTTTTTCTAATAAATTGCCTGCCTAGTCAAGTTACTCATAGCAAGACACCTCTTGAGTGCTTATATGGAAGGAAACCAAATTATTTCATTCTTAAAGGTGTTTGGTTGCGCTTGCTAGCCACATCTCCAAGTTTGCGCTTCACGAAAATTTGATTATTAGTCAAAACAATATGTATTCATTGGATATAGCCCTTCGCATAAGGGCTACAAATGCCTTCACATTCCTACTGGATAGGTATTTATTTCAAGAGATGTTGTGTTTAATAAGAAAGTTTTTCCATTTTCTCAGGTTTCGAATGCAGGCTCGGAACATTCTGTCACCCCAAAACAGGGTATTCCATTACCTGTGCTTGAGTTCACACTAATTGCAGCTGGCAATATCAACAACGATGAACCAACTTTCACTAGGAAATAATAGCATCGAATCACTCTCACCTGGAAACAGTGCATCCACATCCATCTCTAGTGTTATAGCTGAACCCACATCCTCTCCAGTTGAACCAGTCCGTCACCTAATGCGAACTCGTCTTCACAATAACATCAGCAAGCCTAAACAATTCACTGACAGCACTATCCGATACCCTCTCTCTCTGGCTTTCGTTGCCACCATTCCTTTTAGATATGAAGTCGAGTCTTCCAACATTGGCGTTGCACTATCTCAACCAAAATGGAATAGAGTCACGGATGATGAGTTCACTGCTCTCATAAACAATGATACCAAGACACTTATTCCTCCTTGGAAAGACATGAGCGTCATTGACTATAAGTGGGTGTTCAAATTAAAATGCAAAGCTGATGGCATAATAGAACAACATAAAGCAAGGTTGGTAGCTAAGGGGTTTCGACAACAACAAGACATTGGCTACCTTGACACCTACAGTCCTGTTATTAAGCCCACTACCATCTGACTTTTTTTAAGTCTTGCAATCTCTTGGGGTTGGAGCATTAAGCAAATCGATATTCAGAATGCCTTTTTACATGGCTTTCTCAATGAAGAAGTCTATAACCTCCTGGATACACTCATTCTCAGTTTCCTCATTATGTTTGTAGGTTGAAGAAAACATTATATGGCCTTAAATAAGATCCTAGAGCTTGGTATTCTCGGCTGAGCAGCAGACTTTCTAAACTTGGCTTCGTTGCTTTGAAGGTTGACACATTGTTGTTCATCTTTAACCAAAGAGGTGTTAAAATATATATTCTCATTTATATTGATGATATTTTAATTGTGATCTTTTCTTAGGCTATTGTGACAGCATTACTAAAGTTGCTACAAGTGGACTTTGCAATTAAAGACTTGGGCAATCTTCATTACTTTCTCGGGATAGAAGTAGTTCCAGCAACTTCTAGTTATGTTCTATCACAACAGAAATACATTATGGAGCTTCTAACTAAGACACGCATGCTTCATGATAAGTCTATATCCACTCTACTCTCTACCACCGATAGATTGTCCAAGGAAGAGGGTACACCATTGCAAGATCCTTTAGAATATAGGATTGTTGTTGGAGCACTCCAATATATTACTCTTACACATCCTGATATCTCATTCGCTGTCAACCAAGTATGCCAGTTCATGCACTCCCCCACTTTGCTCCATTGGTCAGCTGTAAAAAGAATATTACGGTACCTCAAGCATACCAATTCAATGGGACTATACTTTGGACAAACCAATGACTATACCTTGAGTGCATTCTTTAATGCTGATTGGGCTAGATGTCTCGATGATCGTCGCTTAGCTAGTGGTTATACTGTGTTCCTTAGACCAACTTTGATTTCATAGAGCTCCTGCAAACAACAAATAGTGTCATGATCAAGTACAAAAGCTAAATATAACTCATTTACGAATGCTGCATCTTAAGTAATTTGGATACAGGCTCTCTGTCTGAACTTGGAATCTTTCTACCTATGGCACCTGTGTTATGGTACGAAAATCTTAGGGCCACCTATGTTACAAAGAACCTTATATTCCATGCCTGCACCAAACATATAGAAGTGGAATTTCACTTTGTTTGCAAGAAAGTAGCTCGCAAAGACTTGGATGTTCGGTTTTGTAGCAATGTGTTTTTAGGAGTTACCATCAATCAATTTCACCTAAATCAATTGAATACCTGTATTGGTCTACAAAAGATTATGAAATCGTGAATCGGTTACACTAAAATAACCTTATTATAACGCCTAAAAATTGGTACTATAGGGCTCGGTTTTCTCTGTTTCTAGATCTTTGTTCCTTAACTAATCGTCAATAAAAAATAATTTTTATGAATTTTATTTAAAGATGTTTAATTTTATTTTTAATTTTAAATCATGAATCTTACTAGACTAATTATATATGAAATCTTAGACATCTTTGAAATCTCAAGATTTTATTAAATCTATCAAGAATTTGAATGAATCATTTTGTTCAAACTGTGAATTTATCAAACCAATCGGATTCGAATGAATAATCCACCTCAAGATTTTATCAAATCCACCAAAAACAGATCTTTGAACTTTTTTAAGTATTTTATGATTATCTTAATTTGATTTCTTTCCAATTTTTTTTTAAAAAAGGTAAATTACATTATCTAGCATAACAAATGATTCTTATGTGTTATCAACTTTAAGATGCATTATGAGAACTAAATAAAGAAAATAAAATCAAACTATCCTAGAATTAAAAGAAAATAAAGATAAACAAAAAGATAAAAAAATAAATAAATAAAATAAACATCCTAGGTTATAAACATCATAGGTTATATCCCTATGTGAATTAATGGTTGACTTTAATGCCTGGCCAAACAAACAAATAAACAAAGAAAACAAAGAAAGAAAAATAAAAACAAACATCAAAAGCTTGCTGTTAATGGCCCATCTGCAAAATAAAAAATGTTAGTGACTTGTATAAACAAGGTAAAAGATCAGGGGGCTAAAGAGGAGTTTTGTCCAAAAAGATGCAGATGGGTTGGATCCAGATAAAAAAAGGGTGGGGTCGTGGGCTGTAATTCGGATCGCGTCTCTTCCTTTTCGATTCAACCCTTCTCCGGCAAAGAGAAGAGAACGGCAAAGCTTGGACTTCAGTGGTGACAGCGATGGTGGCTTGGGCTGACCGAATTAGAGACGGGAATGGTGGTCGGAGCGAATCGAGATGGGGACGGGGAGTCGCGCAACTTCTCCCCCTCGTCTCGGCGTCAACGGCGGCTGGGGAAGCACGAGGGTGGCTATACGTCGCTGAGCTGGAGCACGGGCGGCGAGCTGGGAGGGCTAGAGGCGTCGGGTGGGGCTGCGAAAAACCAGGGCTTAGGATCTATCTTTAGGGTTGGTTTTTTATTTCAACCGATATTTATACTGGGTTATATTAGGCAAGATTAACTAAGGTTTTTGAAGTTTAAACTCATTCAAGTTTAATTTGAAGAGATTAAGATATAATTTGGTCAAAATATTAGTTTTAGTCCAAGAAAACTCTCAAGCTATTGATTTGGTTCACATTTTTATGTGAAATTATAATTTAGCCCAATTTTTGCTTGATTTGTCAAATTAACCTAAAGCCTTGTAAAATAACCAGATTTTCCAGAATTTCATGATTTTGTCAAATTTGACTCAAACTTTCTAAAATTTATAGATTTATCCCAAACTTTCCAACTTGCCCGGAATCATCTAAATATTCACCCAAACTTTTCCTTTTTGCCTAAATTGACCCTACAAGACCTTTATGACTCCAAATTAATATCTAAACTAAATTAACTCTTATTTTTTATCCTAGATGAATATTTTAGACTCCTAAAATTAATAACACAAGAAAAAGATCAAATTGCCCCCTACAAAACCAAATGATCCCAAACTAACTTTTCCTGACCTAGAACTAAGATTAAAAAAATGTACTCAAACAAAATTAGGTATCAACAGGTAGCTGACATGCTCACCAAGCCACTGCCCTCTTCCGATCATGAACACTTTCAATCAAGTAGCTGACATGCTCACTAAGCCACTGCCCTCTTCTAGTCATGAACACTTTCAATACAATCTCAATGTTCACCCATGACAGTTGAGATTGAGGGAGCATGTTAGCGATAAAGGTTGCTTGAGCTAGAAGATAACCCCATCTAGTCTAAGCCTTATCATGTGTATATAAGTATTATCATGTATAATTATCTTTGGTTATAAGTATATCCCTTATGTACACTCGATGCTGTAAATACATGAAAGAAGAAGTAAGTTGTACACTGCAAATTATCTAGTTTTACACCTGCCCAGCAGTGCGCCTTTTCCAATCCAACTTCTTCAGGTAACCTTTACCTATTATCCTCAGTACTAAGTGATGATAATTTCTCACCCTGCTATCATAGCTTTCTTATTGCTTTGTTAATTAACTAGGAGCCTTAATCTTATTCGGAAGCAAGAGAGGACTTACGTTGGCAACTAGCCATGCAAGCAGAGGTTGATGCATTGGAAGCCAGCAACACTTGGGACCTAGTCATATTACCCAAAGAAAAGAAGGCCGTAAGATGCCATTGGGTCTATAATGTGAAACAAAAGTCAAATGGCATAGTTGAGCGCTACAAGGCACGTCTTATAGCCGAAGGCTACACACAGGTTGAAGGCTTTGATTACACAGAGACCTTTGCCCCAATTGCTAAGCTTACAACTGTCAGAAGCTTTATTACTGTGGTGGCTAGTAAAGGATGGGAGTTCCATCAGTTAGATGTGTATAATGCCTTCCAGCATAGAGACTTATAGGAAGAAATTTTCATGGAGCCACCACCTGGTTACCTTTCTGGTGGAGACAAACGAGTTTGTAAACTGAAGAAATTGTTGTATGGACTCAAACAAGCGTCACGTGAATGGTTTGCAAAATTATCCACCGTATTAAAGGATTATGGGTTTGTGTAATCAAGTGCAGACACCTCTTTATTTACACGACATACTAATGAGACTTTTCTTGTAGTTCTTGTATACGTGGATGGCATGGTAGTGGCAGATGATAGTTCCGAACAATGTCACCTTCTAAAGAATTTTCTTCACCAACATTTTCACCTTAAGGATGTTAGGAAGTTAAAATTCTTTCTTAGACTTAAAGTAGCGCATAGACCCAAGGGCATATTTCTCAGTCAGCGCAAATATGCCCTGGACATTCTTTCAGATGCGGGCATGATAGGGGCATAGAAATGCAACACTCCTATAGAAAAACAACATCAGCTCGGGAAGTCAGAGAGTGAATTGATGAAAAATCCAAACCCCTACAAATGGCTCATTAGAAGGCTATTATATTTTTCTGCCACAATGCCCGACATCACCTATGTTATTAATATTTTGAGCCAACATATGCAAAGGCCCACAGTTGACCATCATGCAACAGCTCTCTGAGTATTATGCTATATTAAATTAGCACTAGAGCAGGGCCTATTGTTTCTACAAGAAAACAATCTACAACTTATAGGTTATTGTGACACGGATTGTAGAGCGTGCCCTACTAGTAGGTGCTCTATTACTGGCTATTTTACTACTTTTGGACAAGCTCCCATATCATGGCGCACAAAGAAGCAAGCCACCGTAAGCAGATCGTCAGCAAAGGCTGAATACAGACTGATGGCTTTAGCTACCAATGAATTAGTGTGGCTTCAAACACTCTTAAAGGGCCTTGGCGTAGAACACCCACAACCAGTACAACTTTTTTGTGGCGATTAGGCAGCTTTACACATTGCTACAAATCTCGTCTTCTATGAAAGAACAAAACACATAGAGATCGATTGTCGTTTTGTTCGTGAACGCATCTAGTGCAAACAAATGGTAACCAGCTACAATCCCTCTCAGATACAATCGATAGACATTTTCACTAAAGCGCTATGTGGACATCACTTTCATGGTTTGTTAGGCAAGCTCGGCATTTCAAAGCTCCACACGCCGAGCTTGAGGGGGGCTATTGAAGAGGAAACACGTGAAGTCACATAGTTGTGTATTTGCTCTTATCTAACTCTCTTATGAGATTGGGATAAGTCTTCACTTTTAGCTGAAACTCTGTGTATTTATACTTAGTAAAACTCTATATCCATGTCTCTTGTATGAACATATTAAATACATGAGAAATATGAATACAACTCTCGCCAACTTTCACAATACCACGACACAACAATAATTAAATACTGACATTAGTTAGGCATTTATACGTTGACTTGAATTCAGAACCCATGCCATAATTTGAAAATCCAACAACTCCACAATAAGGGATAAGAATCAATATGTTCAGTAAGTTTGAGAGCCCAAAGCAAAAGCCCAGAACTCATCCACCATATTGCTCGATCGCTTTCCCCAAGTTTCTTACAAATCTTACCACAAATTTTCTTTCACTGTCCCTTGTGATATTTGCTGGCCTTGCCCTAGACATCTTTTTGTTTTTTTTTTTGGACAAATGTCATATGTATTGAAAGGCCCCATAGCATGGAACAGAGAAGCTTGCCTAATTATTAGTTGTCAGAGAGTTTGTCGAGGAAATAAAGAACTAAAATTACTTCTACTTCTGAGATGTCAACAAACACATTAACATATCAAGAAAACTAATGAAAATCAATGTCCTAAAATTGCTTTTACTTTTGGAGCGTCTATGCGTATACCAGATATTGCAGGTCTTTTTTTCTCGAATCAATCACTGATTGTTGCAGTCAATTTCTTCTTCTTGTTGGCGTTGACATAAAGAGTAAAAGATTAAACATATGGCGAGAGACAGATTTCAAGATGATCCTAGAATCGACCAAACACATGCCACTATACGATGCTCACTACACTTAACAATCGAGAGTGTGAGACGAAGAGCTATGACTCATCCATAAAAAATAAAAAAAAACCATGCCTAATCACGCATATCATTTCTCCTACTTCCGCCTTCTTGAAATCGCTCGCTTCTGCTCTACACTCGATCGGTTAGATGATCAGCCATTCCCCAAATTTCTTAAGGCAACATCCTCGCCGTCCGTCACTGACACACGATCTATCTTCAATGTCTTAACAGAGCAGATTTGTCAGTTGTGCGTCGAGAAACTTTTGATTCTATCAGTCCACTGGTGAGCCATCCCCAGCTTTCCTCAGCCAATGTCCTCGCCATCCATCCCCGACGCATGATCGATCTTCAATCTCCTAATAGAGCACAGATCTCTTAGGTGTGGTTCAAAAAAATTCTGATTTCTGTAAACTACTCGTTGATCCATGAGTTAGGCAGAAAGCCAAATACTTCAAACCCAGCAAACACATGCTAACCACCACCGATCTCTCATTCACCGTCGCAAATTAGATCGTTTTCCCATACTCAAAGCTGCCCACCGCTTCTAACCCTAGCAGAACACCTCTCCCAATGACCGATCTTGCAAATGAAAGATAGATCGCAAGAAGCTTCTGGTGACTAGACCAACCGAGCTCAATAAACGATGTCATTGAAGCTTAGGTCGGGTCAAAATTTAGGCCGATAAATGCTACTGTTCATCTAAGGCCTGGAATATTTAGGGGAAAAATCGAAATTTCATTGATTTACTTGTAGTTTGCACGGAACACCTTCACAAGTTTTAGAAGTTAGTAGTAAAGTCACCATTACAAGGCTGGTCCATTTCAAATTAAACCCATTAATGGGTCCCCATTATTCTATGGGTCAAACTGAAAAAATAAGACTAGGGCTTGAGTTCATCTAATTTACAAGCTAGTGTCATTGATTAAATGATTCTCTCTCCTCACTTTCAGACAAATGAATATTGCCATGATCTATCTTACTAGTCCTTCCTGTTCCAACCTCAGCTTGCAAGCACCGGCCTCGAATCTAGTTACACATAGTCGAATCAACTACTTGGGAACCAGTTACACATAGTTGACATGTCCGATTACCAACACAGAGCTCCATAATTTTAACCCGATCTCAAACCATGCAATCTAAACAAATGATCCAAGATGTCATGAATTCCGGTTTCCTCGATAGAATTCTTGGATATTTTGTTAAAGATTGAGGTCTCTGATAAGTCCGATGATGTCGTGAGCCTTTGGGTTCTCCCTTCGGAGATGAAAAGGTTGGCAAAAGAAAGGAAGAAGAGGTAGATCATGGCGATGTCCTGCCGTGTTTGAAGTCGAAGTTCATCGGCGAATTGGGGACAGTCGATACCAAACTAGGTTGGATAGAAAACCAGCTTGCCACTTGTCTTGCCTCTGAGATCAGCCATGAGAGAGGAGCTCTTGACAGTGTTTTGTTAGTCCTATGCCCAGATTCGAGCTCCGGAGATATGGATGTAAATAATATCAACTTTATGCCCTAGTTTTGAACACAATGAGCGGGTTCTCTTAACTCGTCTTTAACCTGCCCCATACCCATGAGTAATCCCACCCTATTAATGCCATTAATTTAAACCAAACTGCCTTAGAAAGTAAAACAAAAAAAACTCACATAAATGGATTTAACTCAACTAATTATTCGAACACCTAAACGATCAAATTGACCGCATTGGGTGCTAACTTTATCAATGTAATGACGAATAACAAAAATACACCTAGATTGCTATAAAAATTACTATGAAATAACCTAATTCCCCTCTAATTCACCTAAGAAATGAAAACATATTTTAGAGATATCCCTACTCTGACATAAGACATTAACTCGATGAAATGAAATTTACTTGCATGTTATACAAGATATTCGTATGAAAAAAAAAAGACTAAAAAATAAAAGAGAGAGAGAGAACATCAGCCCAATCAAGCTTATTTAAGGGTATTTGTGTAATTGTATTCGTTTGGAATTAGAACTGATCCAATTATTGTAATTTGATTTTTTATTAAAACTAAACACATGGAAATTATAAAAAATAAAATAAAACTTGAAAAAATATGCTAAATATTGATAAAAATTCTTTTTACCTAAAGTTAAAGATTAATTCATAACATATAATTGAAAATTAAACAAAAATAACTTTATGGATATAGGGTTGATGAGAATAATTGCAAAATATATATTATATTTCAGTTTATTTGGTTTGTTCGATTTTAAGCCTAGGAACTAATAACTAATTTGATAAATAAATAAAAAATTTGGTTCAATCCAAATCGAATAACCAAATAACTAAATTATTTTGTGCAATCCTAATAATCAATTTAAACTAATTTACATATCTGGCGTTACCTCTAAATTTCAAGTTATATTGGATATTAGAAAATAATATATACATTTAAATGGCATAAAATATTCTTAAAAAAAATTATCATTGAAACAATAATTTAAAAGTTAGCATAAAGTATCAAAAATTATTATTAAGACATAAATATAAAAAGTGCTACTCTTTGTTCCAAAACCTTTAAAGCATTTGATTTTTGACAGGAACATTAAGACATGATATAATTTATTATATTTTTTTTCCAATTTTTATCATATCAAAAAGTAATCACCAAACTATTATTTTTAAAACATTAATAATTTATTTAAAATTTTATCAAAGTTTTAGTCAACTTTGTTAATTTAAAAAAATGAAAAAAAATGAAAATTTACAGAAAAGCTTAGAATGAAAATTTCTAAAGCTCACAGATTAACAAACAATAATTTTCTTCTTATGTTTCGTTCCCCAAAGGCCTTGATCACTTAAGTTACTACTTGTCACATGAACATTATGCACTTGTCACCCCATATACTTTCTTTGCATTGGCTAATTGGTTTCTAAGTCATTGGTGTTGTATTTGTAGATTAAAGTTGATTGAATTAGATTACTAAAATGAAAACCTCTGTTGACGGTGTTGACTATCAAATTGGAAACTCTCACTACCTCTCAAATCACATCCTTCTTGGCTCTCTCTCCTAACAAAGCTGTGATTTTTTAGTGAAACAGAAAATGTGGGGTTAAAGGGAAAAAAATAATGGAGAAAGAAAATATGAGCCAGAGTGAGCGAATAGAGTGATAGAGTTGTGGTGGTTTATAGAGATTGAGGAGAAAAGACTTGAGATTGCCGCCTCCATGGGTTTTTAAAGAATAAAATCAGTTTGATTTATGAGAGACAAAAGAAGAGTTCTAACCAAGAAGAAATAATGATGATGACGGAGAGAGGTTGTATGATAGTGGTAACTTGAATTAAAATACAGATAAATAACTAAATTATACAATATATTAATTGCCCACTCTTTATCACTGTTCATGAACAGTGTAGGGTTTTTTTTTTTTGTTTTTTTAGCCTTTCCCTTGGTAATGGTCTAACTCTTCCTCTAGTTCTGCAAATTTCTTTTACTCTGTTTTGGTTCCTAAACTTTGTTGAAAGGGGGTACTGTTCATATAACAACAGTAAACTTAGCTTGGGTTGAGGCATGCACAGTTCATCAACAATGATAAATGGTGTGTGTCGCCTTTTTTTTTTAATCTTATTTCTTTATGGATACAATTGCTTCTTTTAGAAACATGATCACTTTTTCGAAAGACAATAGCATTTTGAGGGCCTATTTTACAATTTGCCTTTTTCTTTTACGTTTATTTTTGTATTAAAACACGTTTCGGATCACAAAATTGCTTCTATTTCCCATTTTAGTTCTTATGTTTGTTCCATTTGGCGTTTTGGTCCCTGAATTTAATAATTACTTAACTATGGTCTCTCTTTTTTCTTTCTTGGTCCCCAAACTTTTTTTCCTTCTTTTTTATGTACTATATCCTAAAGTAAACTTTGGTCACCATGGTTTGTTTGCTTTTTAGAAAATCATCTCTCTATCTTTTTTTTTAATTTACATTTATTAAGTCAATTGGTAGGTTCTTAATATCTAGAATTTTTCGATTTCCTCTCTTCATCGCCAAATTAGTTTTGCCATTTTCCTTCATTATTGTTGTCACAAACAAAATTTTAGTCACTATTATTTGTCCACTTTTTGGTATGGTTCAAGTTAATTCAGTTTTGGTTAATTTATTTTTTTATTTTCTTTTTACATTTATTAAGTTAATGGTTAAATATTTAATTTACTAATATGAATAAAAAATAATTTTATGTTTAGTTAATCTTTTCCTCATTGATGATTGAGTTTTTTTTTTTAGTTTGAGTTATTTACTTTGAAGGCTTTATGATTTAATAAAACAATTTGGTCCGGACTTGCGAAAATTGAAAGTGAATTATTCTAAATAAATTTCTTCTCAATATTAAGATTTGGAATATGATTTGATAAGAGATTAAATTTTTTTAGTGAATCATTTTTTAATGATAAAAAAATCCATGGTGTCAAAGCATAATATTATGTTATGTTTCACAATTTTACAGTTTGATCATAACTAATCATTTTAATAATAAAAATATAATATAAATAAATTAAATCACAAAATTTTTGTTGAAGGAAAATTTAATTGATTTACATAAATTTATGAGTGAAAATTTTTAATTAATTATAAAATTTTATTTTATTGATAAATTTATTATAAAATATACATGCTACAATGTGCGGCTGACATAATCTTGTGTATAGTAAATGCTAAACGGATCCTATATACTTGTGGGCAATATGCAAACTTGTTTTGATTTTATATTTGGGTATATTCCGAAACACTTCGTGACATTAGTTAAAATTATAGTTTGCTCATTTATGTTGCTGGAAATTTATAATTATCTCACCCAATATATGAAATGTCAGAAAATGGTAGAAATAAATCCAGAGTAGGTTTATGATCAATTATGAGTCAATTCAATTAAATCTCAATTTAATTATGTTTAGTTTATCTATAATTCAAATTTTGAATAAAAGTCAACAATTGTATGCTTTGATTGTCACATGTCATTATAGTATTGCTTCATAAAGTTATAAGCATACTTGACAGATCATGTATAAAAAATTGTAGTTACCTTACTGAAAAAGGGAAGTGTCTAACATTTTAGTTTCACAATTCCTCTCATCAAGAAAAAGTCAAAATCACTTTTAAATGTATCCCTCTCTCTCTCTCTCTCTATATATATATATATATAGTTATTCGATTTTGTCTAAACAATAAAACCGACGAAACTATAATCGAATGAATAGGTCATTCTTATCCGTTAAATAAAAAAGGGTAAGAAGTATAATTTGAAAAGGTTTAGGTTATGTACTCTCTACGTAATTTTCCTCTTATTTTCGCTCGAAATATTTCACTGGTCACCACACTATTCACCTACATATAGAGCTGGGTTTGGTGGCCGCCGTTTACCGTTCCTACTCTTTGCCGTCGTCCCCAGTTTCATCCACTTCAGCAGCCAACAGGTGCTCTGCTCGTCGTTTTTCCCCTCTCTTCTTCTTTCGGATTTTAATTTTCGGTTCGCTCAATCGATTCTCCGATCTCGCTCCAAGCGAATTCTCAGATCCGCGTCGAAGATGTTAGGGATTCTCAGGCAAAGAGCTGGAGCCGCTGTCTCCTCTGCTTCGGTGAGAGCTCTGGCTGATTGGATTCTGAATAGGATAGATGAATTATTCTGGTTAAGGCTCATCTTTGTTGGTTTTTGTTTCTGCTATGGATGATTCATTTTAGTTCCTGCAGAGGATTCGACCTGCATTTTGTGCGTCCAGAAATTACTCCGCTGGCGGGAAAGAGGTGCGGATTGATATAAATTTGTGATCTTTGGTTTAGAAAACATAGCATGTTCTTGTAGAATAGCAAACAGCTAGTTTTTGCGATGATATTGTATGCTTAGGTTCTGTTATTGATGATATCATATGTTGTTAGAATGTCTTAAAACTAATTTCGTAGCGTAAGTCTGCAGTTTTTGGTATCTCTAGTACATGTATTTTTTTTTTTTGTTGAGTTGAATATTTTTTATTTCTTTAAGCATTGTGCTGTATGATGGATATGAGTTGCCCACCTTTGCTGGTCTTTGTTTCCAACTAGTATTAGTTAGAAGAGTGCATTAGCTCATTCAGATCTATGTTTTTATGTTGTGAGCCGGTCCGTTGAGCATCCGTGTCACTCTAACTGATTGCCTGCAGATGACTGTCCGAGAAGCTCTGAATTCTGCCCTTGATGAAGAAATGTCTGCAGATCCTAAAGTCCTTATAATGGGTGAAGAGGTATGTTTTTGTACATGTATTCCATGTTACTTAATGGTTTCTTTATGTATTGGTAACAAGCTTCTTTATGGCAGGTTGGGGAATACCAAGGTGCATATAAGGTAAGAGATCTTTGCAGTGTTGAAAGGACTTCTCTCCTTATTTTGGTTTCTTTATCTCTCCATTCTACTCTTGCTGATTTTACCTTTACTCTGTTTGCTTTTGGAGTAGATTACCAAAGGTCTGTTGGAGAAATATGGTCCTGATAGAGTTCTTGACACCCCAATTACAGAGGTAGCTCAATTACCTCAAACCCTGTTCCAGTTACTTGTCTGGAATGTTACCTTATTTAACAGTGACTTATCACCTACATTGTAGGCTGGTTTCACGGGCATTGGAGTTGGTGCTGCTTACCATGGTCTGAAGCCTATTGTAGAATTTATGACATTCAACTTCTCCATGCAGGTCAGCTGATTCCTTTTGAAACTAGTCTTGTATGGTTTTGTTTGAAGAATGTTATATTGATATAGCTTTTGATTTTGTGACTGTTCAAATTAGTTCTATTGGCATACACGACAGACATGCAAATATAAATTCTTATGCTGAGTGATGGCGGAGGGTTAGGCCTCTGCCGACCACATGGGCGGACCAGCGTGGTAGTATTGTCCCTTGTGGCGCATTAATGGGTGTCCCTCATCAAGACTTGAACCCAAGACCTCAGGGATTTACACTCCTTAGAGGGAGTCGCGTCTAACCATCAGGCTACGCGTTTTGATGGCGGAGGGTTAGGCCTCTGCCGACCACGTGGGCGGACCAGCGTGGTAGTATTGTCCCTTGTGGCGCATTAATGGGCGTCCCTCATCAGGACTTGAACCCAAGACCTCAGGGATTTACACTCCTCAGAGGGAGTCGCGTCTAACCATCAGGTTATAGCCTGATGGCTAGATTAATTGCGACAAAATGCGCGTTTTGATGGCGGAGGGTTAGGCCTCTGCCGACCACGTGGGCGGACCAGCGTGGTAGTATTGTCCCTTGTGGCGCATTAATGGGCGTCCCTCATCAGGACTTGAACCCAAGACCTCAGGGATTTACACTCCTCAGAGGGAGACGCGACCTGATCAGCGACTCCCTCTGAGGAGTGTAAATCCCTGAGGTCTTGGGTTCAAGTCCTGATGAGGGACGCCTATTAATGCGCCACAAGGGACAATACTACCACGCTGGTCCGCCCACGTGGTCGGCAGAGGCCTAACCCTCCGCCATCAAAACGCGTAGCCTGATGGTTAGACGCGACTCCCTCTGAGGAGTGTAAATCCCTGAGGTCTTGGGTTCAAGTCCTGATGAGAGACGCCCATTAATGTCCCACAAGGGACAATACTACCACGCTGGTCCGCCAACGTGGTCGGCAGAGGCCTAACCCTCCGCCATCACTGAGGTTCCTTGATCACATAACTCGTCTGCTTGAGAACTTCTCTTGTATATAAATTCTTTTTTACTTCAACTGGCAATGACCCCTGGCACAACTGTCTTTGTAACATGACCTTCGTGATGGTAATTGGTATCAGATTTTTTCATAGACCCAAATTTCACCTGGACTTGTTTGTTCAGGCTACTCAGTCTTCTGCCCATTTGAAAATTCTATTTTTACGCCTCAGTTATGAGACAACTTTAGCAAGAACATGGTAAAAAGAGGATGATGATGAGAAGCTCTAAATACTCATTGATGATGCTGAGTTTGTATTATAACTCAACTTATCTGGTGGGAACTTGTCCTATATTCAGGGGTGGCCCTACTGTGAGGCACAGGGGGCAGCTGCTTCAACTAAGCTTTTAAAACCCTTGGATACATATATCATTGTTTGCCCAGTCAAGTTCTTTGAACTTTTTCAAACCTTTGGGACAGTCATGTTTACACATTATTAACTTGGGTCCTTAGTATATCATTTATTTCTTCATTAATTGTCTAAAGAATAACAAATGGGAAAATTACAAAAAGACACCCCCCAAAAAAAAAATGGTTAAAATATAGTTTAACCCTTCTTTTCAAAAACCTATACTTTACTCCTTGGATGTGAGCAAGAAACTTGCCCCTACATGCCTTTGTTACTTCAACTGGCAGATACTCCCTCTATGCCTATCCCTTCATAACATGACATGGGTGATGGTATCAGAGCTTTTCGGAGCTGGACACCCTAATTTTACCTTTGGCTTGGCTGTTTCAGACCATTTAGTCTTTTGCTCAGCCCCTTTATATGGTTATGCCTCTCCATTGTCAGACATCTTTGACAAGAACGCATAAAAAAAGAGGATGGTTGAGGAGAAACTGAACATACCAAAAAGAAACATGAAGAAAAAGAAGTATGAAAGACACAACACAGATTGAGAGAGATCGTTGGGGGGGGGGGGGGGGGGGTTGTTGTAAAATGGGGTAGAGGGTTGGAGTTTGACATACATATGAGTTGCAGAGTTTGTGGAAAAGTTAAAAGAAAATTAGGCCTGTTGAAGCAGACTGGAAAAACATATAAAAGGTTTTTGGGCATGTCAAATTTGCTGGGCTTCTAAAAAAATAATTCAAATGCTGATTTACCACTCACCAATGTGTAAGAGTGGCAGGATAGATTTGGGCAGGAGGGAAGACCTAAACTAACTTGGACAGAATTACTATGAAAGGATCTTGCTCTATGAGGACTTTCGAAGGAGTTTGCTACTGACTGAGTGGATGGAGACAACATGATTCATGTAGCCGACCTAACTATTTTTTGATTAGGACTCAATTGATTAATTGATTGATTGATTTACCATGTAGCTGGTTCAAAGTCAATGTGATATTAACAATGTTGAAATCCATAAGCCCTTTGGATTGGAAGAAACTTACATAGTATTTTAAATTGTCTTGCACTAACAATGGAAGAGCAGATTCTTGAATTTGACAATAAGCGATTTCTCTAACTTGTTTGTTGTCTCACTTTGCTCATTTCTGAAAACAATATTTTCACTCATATCCATGATTCTTTGACATAGAGAAATAGCTGTGCCAGAAGCATAGTTTTAACCAGCTTGCCAGCTCTGAGTAAAATAATTTTAGGTTGAGAACTTTTTGGGTGGTCATTATTAAGGAACTGCCTTATGTTGGATCCATTTTCCTGGAATTCATGTGCATATTTTCCACACGCATGCAGGCAATTGACCATATCATTAATTCTGCTGCAAAATCCAATTATATGTCTGCTGGTCAACTATCTGTCCCTATTGTCTTTAGAGGGCCAAATGGTGCTGCTGCTGGAGTCGGTGCTCAGCATTCCCAGGTGTGTTTCACATTTGTGATCTTTATGTACTTTGAAAGTGAATTGTGCAGTAGCTGGGAGCATCATCATCCCGAACCTGCTGAAAAGTGGATAACGTCTCTTGGTTAAGATGCTTATTTTTTTGTTATATCCAGTGTTATGCTGCATGGTACGGATCATGCCCTGGTTTGAAGGTGCTCAGTCCATATTCATCGGAAGATGCTCGTGGCCTATTAAAAGCTGCTATTAGGGACCCTGACCCTGTTGTTTTTCTTGAAAATGAGCTCCTGTAAGTAATTCCACAAATGAACACCTTTACAAGTTTTTTATGTTTGGGGATGTTAACTTGATTGCAATTGTGTGCAGATATGGAGATTCGTTTCCTGTGTCTGATGAAGCTCTTGATTCCAGTTACTGTCTCCCGATAGGGAAAGCTAAGGTACTTTTGCTTAAACATTTCTGGAGCCTCTGTTTGGTTGTTTATTGTAATATTGATGCTCACCTGGGTATGCATCATTTGTGACAGATAGAACGAGAAGGGAAAGATGTAACCATCACAGCCTTCTCTAAGCTGGTCGGTTATTCTCTCAAGGTTTGTTACTCTATGCTGATGCCGCTGTAGGGAGTGCGGTAGATAGAGCTGTTGGTAGAGAACTCTTATCATTTATAGCTTATGAGAAGTTTGATCCAGATGCAGTGTTTTTGCTGCAAAAGTAAATACAGATTCTAATGGCAAGATATTGTGTTGCTTTTGTCTCCTAGAAACTTAATCTGATCTGTTAAACTTCTTCATATTACTTTTGCGAAATTCATTATATGTGGGGGTAAAAGCCTAGAATTAATTGTCTCAATGGAATGATGGTGGTACTAGTTAATGTATGCTGCCTTATACATCATAAATTGAAATTAAATCCATTTAGTTTTGTTTATCTTCTTTTATGGAGTTTGTAAGATTTGTGCTATTGTCTTATTGTTGCTTTTCTTTTAAAAAAATTTCATGCCTGCTTTATTTATTCTCCATTTATGACTCACTTGTGTGACTGGTATTCAGGCAGCCGATATACTTGCCAAGGAAGGAATCAGTGCTGAGGTAACTTGAGAGCAAATTCATTGTTGTAGTCAATATGCTTTATAGTTTACAAGCTGGTACTGTTGCATTTTAGGCTATGAAATTGGTCTGTACTTGATGCAGGTTATAAATCTACGTTCAATCCGGCCCCTTGACAGAGCTACAATTAACGCTTCAGTGAGAAAAACTAACAGACTGGTAACTGTAGAAGAAGGGTTTCCTCAACATGGTGTTGGTGCCGAGATCTGGTAGCTTTTTTAGTCGACCTGCCTTTTCTACTTATGGTTTTTGGGTAAGTTAATCATTGACATCCACCCTGTTGACTCGTATTCAATGCTTCACTTTCTGCAGTGCATCTGTTATTGAGGAGAGTTTTGGGTATCTGGATGCACCAGTTGAGAGAATTGCTGGTGCTGATGTTCCTATGCCGTATGCAGCTAATCTAGAGAGGATGGCTTGTCCACAGGTTCACAAACATGGATCTTTACTTTTTCTGCTATCTTTCTTAGTACTATGAGTTCAGGTTATTATTTTGAAGTTCCTGCAGTGAAAGGTTCCGACAGTAAAACATGATTCTGTTTGGGGATTGATGACTGTTCTTACTTGCAATTGCTAATCTAGATCAACATGCTTTTAAGGAATCTGATCTAGATAGTTGTTTGACGTGGTTGACTTCAGCATGATCTTAAACGTGGGGAATATTACACCAAAAGCCCAAAAAAGTCACAACATTCAAGTCCTATATTCTTAATAATTCAGCAGAAATCCTAAAATTCACAATTCTCAACTCCATCAGTCCTACATGAAAACAGTGTGACTGACATGTGAAAGTTACTATTTGATGTTGGTAGACTTTTCGTTCTTTTTTCTTTTCGGAAAATATTCAACATACATAGTTTTATTTGAAAGTTAATTGACAAATGTGTTGTTATTATCGAATTGACTGTTCTTGTGTGTGTGTGTTGTTTGAAACATCAATCAAATTCTGAAAACTCATGTATTTTTTTTTTTTTGGAAAGATTTTACATTGTGAACATTTTTCTTCTTTTTCTTATGATATCATACTTTATTTTTCTCATTTATGTTTCTGAGTTGCATCTGCATCAAATATAGGTTTGGTAGCTATGAATATTGAAAGGTTTAGGTCTTCTTAAGGTTTTTTAAGATTTAGGACTTAAATATTAGGTGGTACCAACTTTTAAGATTCCTCATGTCTTTATCCCTAAAAAACCTGGATTAGTGAGCGTGCTTCAAAGCATGAGGACATTGATAGACCTGTGTTTATGCAGGTAATCACCCACAAACACATTGAAACCATAGCATTAAATGTTTTATGGGAGTTGCTTTGATGTCCACTAATGAGAAAATGCTGCCATGTTCAGAGCATTTGCACTTTGGCCCCCCGTTTCAGCCTTAACCACAGTCGGATGCTATGTGGGATGGTCTGATGAGTTGGGGTTCTGGACTCCTTTGGGTGAAATAGTGATGTCTCATTTGGGTGTGAAGCAAGAAATACCTGTTTTTCTAATCCCTTTTAATTTTGTTTCAAAGAAAAAATAAAAAGAAATGATATAATGGAAAGAGCCAAGCGTAATGAGAGACTTCCTATTTGTGCTAAGAAATGTCAATGGTAACACCTTGTTGTCCCATTACTTATTTCAAAAAAACATGGGTAAAGAAATCTTTCCCAGCGTTTGTTTCTGCGAGCTACCTATATTTTACGTAATAATGCATGGCATGCCCTAGAATGTGAGGTGACATTGTTCTCTAAAGCTTGCCTTTTGGTGAAGCTATCTTTTTGCTGCTGTATGTTATCATCGCATTATTGTAATCCGATTCTTCCATCAATTTTGTTGCTTTTCTACAGGTTGATGATATAGTTCGTGCAGCAAAGAGGGCATGCTATAGATCTGCTTGATGGTTCCAACACGTATTGCAATTCGAGGTTCAAAAGACTGATCCCTGTTACCCGATGTTATCTTTTTTGCATCCATAGAAAAGGTTCTGCTTGGGAATTTCAGGCATTGTCGTGGGCTGTGCACATGATTATGATTAGCGCACAATTTTGTTTTTCAGAAAATAAAATTTTGTAGCAATACACTTCCCCCGAATTTAGGGACATGACTGTAAAATTCTGAGAACATGACATAGCGGATGCCTAAGAGGTCGGTCATTGTTGCTCTTATTGATCCTGTTTCTGCGTTTGTGAGGGAGTTTTGTGAGCAGCAAGGGTGCTAGCCTCTTGTCCTGTTCTCCTTGATATAAATGATCCATTCACGTTCTGTTGCGTTTGTTTTCTTTCTAAGCTTCGTGATGATCTGTTTGAGATGGTTGTGTCATTTCCGATGAATTCTGTATATAATCTTGTTCCAAATGCAGTGACTTTGTTTCATAATTTGGTTGCCGGTTAGAAATTGGGTAGGAAATTTTCCAAGGGATATCTTTTGTCACCGTTAAAGCTGTACTAAGTAGATCAAAAGATCTTGAAAGACAGAAGTATAAATTTGAAGGATTTTGTGGGTTGATTGATCATTGATGATTTTTAGAAGCTAAGTTGAAATTGCACGTGAATGCTTTAAGAAAAAATCACAGTTGAGTTGTGTGTTTTGTTCAGTGTGTTGTTGTTGTAGGTGTCTTCACCAGTTGACAAGAGCCTCTTAGCTATTATATAATGAGTTGTCCAGGTCAATTTTTTTCAATAGTCATCTCTTTAGGAATTGCCAGGTGAATCTGCCATTTGAAAATCTTCCATTGGCCAACATTACAGAAATGTCATTCCGTCATTAAATTATTAGACGACATTATTAACACGTTAGTTAGGAATAATATATCATTTTTTTGCTATAAAGAGAACCAGTCAAACTATAAAAACTCTTTACAAATTGTAATTTGGATAAGTTTAGTTTTGAAAAACAAAAGCAAGTCAATGTTGTCAGTCTCATAGCTGAAATTATTTCCTTCTATATATCTATTCTTTTCAATCGGACGATCAGCTTTCGAAGACTAAATTGAATCTCGTAGGATCGATGGAATTTTTACTTTCCCTAAATGGACAGGAGTTCTTTGTATTTGATTCAATTTACTTAGTTAACTTGTTTTTCAAATCAACTCAAAAATCTTTTAAGAAACTTTTTCTTTTTTGTACATAAAAGTATTACACACACAATTGCGTTATAAAGTTGACCAACTTCCAAAGTTCCAAGTGCACGGACCAAGTCGGCGTTCTTCTGGGTCTTGGATGCCAATGTACTTTGTATCAGTAAATGTCTCCATGCATTTGTGAGAATTCAAACATCTAATCTCAGTGTTAGAGTGCGAACACATTTATCAACTAAGTAAAGCTCAATCTATATTTTTGCAAAGTCTAACAAAGAGAAAGTAATGTTATCTTAGAGTATCTCCAACAGCTTCTCCATTTTGTAGTTTTTCTCTATTTTAGGGAATATGAAGTCATTTTTTACTCCAACAGTTTCCCCATCCTATTCTCTAAAATAGAGAATGAGATGAAAGAGAATATCTCATTCCCTATTTCTGCAGAAACTCCAAAAATTTTTGGGGAATGAAAAATAACATTTTATCTTTCTAGTAAAGGTTGTCCCATTTATTATTCACAACAATTAATTTATAATTTTATTTTCTTCAAAATTTCTTATAGAAATATAAAGTTTTTATATGAAAATGGTATCTTAAAGACTCTATTTTATAAATTTAATTTTTTTAAAAAAAAATTATAGTACAAATTAATATGAATATTTTTAAGTTAGACTTTAGTTAAAAAAGTTAAACTAGTCATTTTTTGTGAAACAAAGGTAGTAAATTTTTATATTTTGCACAATATTTAATTATCAACAATTATTTCATTTTTTTTCAAAATTTCTTATAGAATTATAATTTTTTTTTTGTGAAAATTGAACCTAAAGACTCTATTTTATAAACATAATTTTTAAAATTTTTTATAATATAAATTAATATAAATATATTTAAGTCAAATTTTAGTAAAAAAGATAAAAGAGTCATTCTTTGTAAAACGGGAATAATTTTTTTACATTTGTAATAATATTTAATTATAAAATAATTAATCTAGTCATTAATTTGAATTTATTTTAAATCCATAATATTTAATTGCTATGTAATAAATACAAAATTCTACAAAATAGGGAAGTTGTTGGAGTTTGAGTAAAAAAATTATAGAGATTTTACTTTTTCTTCCCTATCTAGTAGAAATTTTAGAGAAGCTGTTGGAGATGCTCTTAGGCGCTTTCTTGTTTAGGTGATTAATGATTTTGACTTTTGATCATAACAGAATATGCATCAGCTTCTACTAATGAACTAGCTCTATTCCCGTCCCATAAATGAAACTATTCTATATACAATTTTAATTTTTTTTCCCATCCTTTTACACAATAAAAAGAAAAAGATGACATGGCAATAGTGATGTGGAAAAGTGGTGATATTTTGGTGACCATTGATAGTGGCCATAGCATTTTCGAATAAAGCAAGCTTTGGGTTTCCTTTGTTTATTTTTTAGTTAGTTTAAGATTAGTATTACAGTTATACTATATATTAAAATTTGAAAATTTACATATTTCTTATTATTATTTTTTTATATTGTGTGACAACGACTTTTGAAATCCTAATTTAAACTTATTTATTATTTTTCAAAGCTAATTCCAAAATATAGTTGACAGGTTTTACCTATTGTAAAATTCATAAATAGGCAAGGACAAAGCCAAGATTTCGGGTTGGGGTGGGACTAAGGGAGTTATAATATAAAATTTATATAAGAATAACTTTATTCAAATACACAAAAAAATATATTAAAATTATTTTGAGCCTTTATGATTAAAAAATGTTAAAACTTACTAATTAATCTCAACCTCCATTATCACATAACAATTTAAAGCATCAATTTCAATGTTTCATATTATATGACTAGTTTTCTTGTTAATTAGAAATAGTTAATACTTAAGAACATAGATATTGTCTAAAGATATATAAAATTATCAAAAGCTAAGTGTACTTTACAAAATCTAAGGGGTGGTCACTTTTTTCACCGAGTAGAAGTAAGATTGAACAAATCAAAAGGAAATCATGGAAATTGGGGGTGGGTGGCTTGGAGATTGGAGTAAAAACAATATTTGCAACTTCCAATTTGCTAGCTGCAATGGCCAATTGACAGTTAGATAGTAGCCGTTAATGGTCAGGTGTAGGGCGCAGTTTAGTGGTATAGATTTTAATATGGAAAAGATAAAACCGAGAGAGAGAATATCAACACTTAAAGGTAAATTTCTTAAAATATATTATTAAGTTCTCTTAATACATATGAAAGCATAGACTTTTACCGGTTTACTCACAAGAATAGTGGAAGTTCAGCTAAACATACCTTAACCATAGAGATGGTACCAATTTAGCTAAATATGCTCTCAATCTACCGAGTTGAAGTCCCTACTAGCATAAGAGATAACTGTCCATCTATCTCCAACTCTCCACGTAGAATTAACAATTCATTGAAAATAAAATTTAACTCCATACAAAGACATTGTTTTTATCTTACAACTTATTATTATTCCACAAGTGTTTGTTTCTTGTTTAAAATTTTTTTTTTCAATAATTATATTATTCAAAATTTTAGATCTTAAAATACTTAGCAATAACTATTAAACATTTTTCAAATAATTTTTTTTAAAAATAATTTATAAAATATTTAGTTTGAAAATTTAACAACTCTACACGTTGTTATCAATATTTAATATAATCATGCTTAAATAATACAGAATGTTTGTAAAGATAAAAGAAAATAGTGGCCTTTTTGACTTTTAACTATAAGCTTTGGAGGTGTAGTTAGAATTTTGTTTAATTCTTCCATTAATGCATGTAAGCTTGTAATAGAATTTAGGGCCGAAAACAAACTAGGTGAGCCAAGTGATAAACTGATCATGACTTGCTTACATATCCATTAAACTTGATATTTTGTTCTTTTTTAAGATTGAAAAGAATATAGATAAGCCATGAAAGAGCTTTATATCGATCAACCTCGACTCAAACTCGAGCTAGTCACTTAAATTAAGAGACAAAAATTAAATTGAGCTAAGCCGAGTAGAATAATACGCAAATCAAACTTTCTTTGAATTGTGTATAAAGTTTGAAATTTTTTTCAGTCTTGGCTTGATAATAATTTGAGTAAGCCATAAATGTGTTTTAGACCAACTCGAAATTGAGTTGTTCGTTTATTTTTCACCCATATTAGAATTATCCAAGTAAATAAGATTATACCTGTATTCAGGAATTGTGATTTGTAACTACCTTGTTGGGGAAAAAGCTCAGGTAATTGATTAAAAATGAGCCAAAATTTTTTCAAGAAGTTCATGGGTAATTTTGGGCTAGGGGGCTCCAGGTGAGGGTAATTTTGGTATGAAAAAACTAAAATTTGAGGTGTCATCTAATTAACATATCAATTAGATCATCAATCCTAATAACGTCATTTACTTTTCCTTTATAATAATATGACAAATATAATAGATTGGTCAATATTACCTTAAACACCTTCCTGTTTAGACCCTGGATCCTAACAGAATGAGCATCAGCTTCAATCAGGGGATAACACAATCTTGAACCTTTTCAGACACGAAAACAAATAACAAACAAGAACATAACACGAAAATCCACACCAACCAAAACCATATCAGAGACAATGTTGCTATTAGCCAATAACTATATTCATACAGAAACAACCATAATAGCCAACTAACATGAAACCTTTCATTAGACAAAGCAACAGCTGGGCTGGTATCTTCAAACTGTACAACAAGAAGCGGGATCAAGTTCCCGGTACAACTTTGGATCGAGGAATTTGTGATGCCACTTTTGCAAAAGATACTTGTACGATCGATACACAAAAAATTGGAGAAACAACCAGCTAAAAACTTTCCATCTATGCACCTGATTCCAGAGAAAAAGAACCTAAAAGAATGAAGATACAAGTGATGAGGCCCTTCTATCTTTGGCTGCCAAAGACCATGGATTTTCCCCGGAACAGCATATCCATTGATAATCCTTTGGAAGATGGCTTCAAACCATGAATGAATCTTCGAGATGGGGCACTGACAGGGTCATCTTTACTGGTTTTATTCTGGGCCAAGCCACCAGCTGGTCTGACTCTTTTAGTGGACGGTGAGGACTTGGGATCCAAGTTTGCTGTACGGAAGGAAGCATCAGCAACTCCGAATGACAGGGGATCCTTATGAGATGCATTTATCGGATGGCCGACTGCTCCATCTTGATGGGGAGGTGGGAATTTCTCACTCTTGCTCTTAGCATTGGTTTGAGTTATGACTCTCCATTTCTGAAGACCAGTAAATACATCAGACATGAACCACACAGGCAACTACCCAGAGCAAAAATATTTGAAGAAATAGTGTTTAAATGCCATAATGAAGACATGAATAAGCTGTCAGCTAACTTAGTAAGCAGAAACCTTCAGTGTGAAACCAAAATCCCATGACTGGGTCTTTTTTTCATTGGGGTGAGGAGAACTGGAGAAGCAAGGCTAGACAGAGGGATACCTTCCCTTGTATAGCCCAACTAGAGCCATAGTGGTCGCACAAACTTGTGAACAAGTGATATTGACAGATAGACAAGAATCAAGTGATCAAGAAAATAGTGCAACTAAATGATATTTCATGGCTAGTAAGGTTAAAAAAGAAAAAGAATAGTGCATAAATCTAACAAGCCGTGTGGTAAAAACACAGGCATATTCAGAATAGACCGAATATCATTAGCATGGCCGTCAAACTGATGCAAAGCAACGATTAATCATTAGCAATAGGTTAATGTACAATAACTGAAAATTCAACCACAGATATATGTGACCAGTGGAGGATTATAATATCCATTGAATTAAATAATAAAAGCAAGCATAGAAAAAACAAATAATGCATCACAAAAGAGGAAACTTTCCACATACATCTAAGTTCCCTTGTATCTCTGCGTTTGCTTCAGGGGCTGGAATAGCTCGACCAGTTCGTTCACGAGCTCTAACTTTTCTAGGACCATCAACTGGATTATTAGTCTTCCCTGCCAGACCTTTTTGCCTGGATGAACGACAAATTTTAGCAAGTAACAACAAATCCTAAGACAAATGAAGAAAAAAAGAATGAAAACCGAACCTCCTTGCTTCTTCATCTCTTAGTTTTACATCTAATTCTTTGCTAGAAGGGTACTCAGGCAAACTAGAGGGCTCACAAGCATATGGTTCAGTAGTAAAAAACTGTACACAGAGAACAGTTATTTTGTCAGAGTTTATGGGCAGCCTTTCAAGCACAAAAGTCCATACCATGAATATGCTTTGGAGAACCAAAACTCAAATTCCATATTACTTACATCACTTTCAAGAGCAGCAGTTGCAGTGCGACGCTCTTCAGGATCTATTGAGAGAAGAGTATCAATGAGAGCTAAAGCAGAAGGTGGGAAATCCTTAAAAGTTTCCACTAAGCAGCGCTTGTATGGCTGCTGCGGTTTGAAGATTGTTGCATTTGGCAATTTGGCTCTTTTCCAGTATTCTTCTGAAGGGGAGCCACATAATTTAAATATCTTGTGCAGTTGCTCAACCTGAGAATAAAGTGATCAAAAGTCAACCAAATGGTGGAACTTGACCAAGATCTCCAAGAAATGAAACGATATATTCCAGAAACATGCACCATAAAGGACAAAAAAAGGACCATAGAGCACAGTTTATACAGCTTTTTCCTGTTTGACAGAAATTTATCATATTGTATACCTCTTCAACTTCCAGAATTTCCTTGAACTTTAAAAGAGAAAATGATGAGAAAAGATCAATCTGCAAATGCTTGTTGCATAATATCTTTGTGGTTGATTGACAAACAGCTGAGAAACAAACCATGAATATGCAGATTTATCATCTGGCTACCATCAGACAGGCATCATTTTGCAAAACTGAGATACCATTGTGCATAATATTGTAACTTTGAAAAATGCTGACCTATAACTGATTAAGTACTCAATATCCATTCAGCTGCTTATACATAAAATACAAAAATATGACCAAATAAATCAAGTTGTATAAGAAAATGCATGAAGTATAGCAACTTCCACCACTATGAGTGATCTAGCACCTCTAAGTCATAATTGTAGGCAATGACACATTGAACATAGTCTCACACTAGTGAGCAAGATGTTGTGGTTGCATCCAAGGCTGTATATGGGGAAATCAAAGATGTCTCTTTTCTTGAGTATCTTTTGGAGGATTTGAACATGCATCCCCTTTCATAAAACTAGACGTATTTCAGCAACTAGTATCCATCAACCATATAAGCATCAAAATAACATAAATGAAAAAAAAAATGTTGATGGGTGGGGAAGGAACACCTCTGTTCGTCCGGGCAGCATTGGTTTCCTAGCAAGTAACTCTCCCAAAATGCAGCCAGCACTCCATAGATCCACACCAACACCATAATGAGTGGCCCCAAGAAGAAGTTCTGGTGGACGATACCAGAGGGTGACCACACGACTAGTCAGAGGTTGTTTGCACTCAGGATCATAAAAAGTTGCCAATCCAAAATCAGCAATTTTCAGAATCCCATCATTATCAATAAGAAGATTAGAACCCTTGATATCACGGTGCAAAACACCTCGTGTGTGACAATGCTCTAACCCAGAAAGTAATTGCTTCATGAAGCACTTTACCTGCAATCAGGAAGAGAGATTTAAAACCAATTTTTTCACTGTCATATTCGAAAAAGGGATAAATTCAATAGACTGAAAATCAATACAAAGAATGGAACTTCATTGAATATCCATACCAAAAGTTCAATTAAGATAACACAGTATGAAGTCTCCCACAACAAACAGAAACCTGCACCTCCCAAACCAGCTAAAGGACCCTGTAGCTATAAGTCCACAGAAGTTCTTGAAGTAACATCAAAGCTCACCAAAAATCAGCAGAGATAGAGAAGCACTTTCCAACCTCAATTACACGATCAAGCACAAAATTAAATAGACGCACAAATGACAGGCACAACCCATAATCTACCACTATAGCCACACACTGAAACATCAAGCAAAATGAAGCAGAATTCGATACCACAAGTCACAATTCCATGAACGAACCTGTGGCTCCGTGAATTTAATCTCTTGGCGCGCCATGAGACCGGCAAGATCATGCTCCATGTACTCGAAAATCAAGTAAAGACTAGAGGACATCCTGGAAGTAACCAAACCCTCGAGCTTAATCACATTGGGGTGGCTAAGTTTCTTCAAGACAAGAATCTCTCTGGCCATGAACTTCACACTATCTGGCTCCAAATTATCGAACCTAACCTTCTTAAGTGCCACTATTTTCCCCGTTAATAGATCCTTAGCTTTGTACACGTTACTGTAAGTCCCTTGACCAATCTAGAACAAACCCAGATGGAAAATAATAATGTTAAGGATTAAAGTGGAAAAAAGTACAATTCTTTTATCTTTCCTTTTCTGAAATTAGTTTTATCTTGTTGAAAGCTTACCTTAGCTAGCTTCTCAAAGCTGCTCGCCCGTCGAGGTGTCCAATCACGGATGGCTTCGCCAGCGACGGCGACGAGCCACGAGGGCCAGTCCTGCTGGCTCACATCCGTTCGACGCCGCCGAATCTCCAGCGCTGCTACATTTTCTGGGAGCACCTCTCCCTTCTCAATCGCCTTCCGCTGCCTCAGCTTATCACCTTGCCTCCCCGCCGCCACAACATCAACGGCAGAGGGCACATCCGCGCTGCGCCGGCGACGGCTCTGGCGTGACCTGGCTCCCCTGTGATCCTGGCGGGCAGAATGCTTTCCGAGAACACAACCCATGATATTTCAAGAGGAATGCACAGACGACGGAGCTCCGACGAGGCGGAATCTTAGGAAAACGCTGTCTTTTGCGGTAGTATTCAGAAGGCGGCGTCTGGGTTTTGTTTGTTATTGTATGAGAAGTTTAAAGGAAAAGGAGAGAACTTAGATTAGAGCCGGAGATTGGATTCTCCAGACCAGAAAGATAGAGAGAAGCCCGCGAAGGAGGTAAGGTAGCTTAGAGTTCCGTTGAAATACTGACACTTACAACTACGCTCAGCTCATCAGAGGAGAGCTTTCATTATTCTGTGGCAGTATTATTTTAATTGTTTCCATTATTATTATTATTATTATTATTATTATATCTTTTAAGTAATTCTCACAAAAATACACAAAACTTACTATGCAGAAATTAAATATTTAATGAATAATTAATGTATAACAGTTCATTTATTTTAACTTAAAATCAACTTAATCTAAAATAATTTATTTTTATTTTTATTTTATTTATTCTTTTTAAAATAAGTTTTCATTTGAAAACCAATATTCTGTACATACAGTAATAATATTGATTTTTAAATAAAAATTAGTTTCAAATGAAAAGAATATAAAAATAAAAATAAATTATTTTAAATTAAATTGTCTTAAACTAAAATGAATTTGATTAAGTAGAAGAGGTCTCAAAATCTTAAAGAAAAGATTCTGAATCCAATACAATACTCCGTGCATCGTTAATAGATTTATTAGATTATATTTGGAGTATTATTAGATGGATTAATAATTTTATGTACAAATCTTATAAAAATCTACCCAATACAATCTAATTGAAAAAATAAATAAAATCTGGTACCTTTTTCTATATCCAAACAATTTCTGTTATAAAGACTTGTAAACGTAAAACCAAATCCTTGATATTTGGGATAATGAAATTACGAAAGTGGGAGGAGGGGAGGACTTTTGGTAGGTTGGACTCGGAGCGAAAAAAAGTGACGTACGGTACGGGGCTTGGGGGTTTGGGGGAAGTGGCAGGAACTGGAAAGTCAAGCCGAGGGGCGAACGGAACGGAAAGTTTCAACTTTCAACTTTTTGTATTGACGCCTTTTGAGTTGCGCCTTTCTTTTCTAGGTCTGGTCGTAGCCTGCCAAGTCCGATCCGATCTGCTCTTGATTTTCCAACACCAACAACGCGCCCAACCAAAGCCTCTTTCTGGGGACGCCTGCCAAGGTTCGAACCTTGGCATGCTTCCATGTCTAGCGCACATCGTGTCTCATGAGATTGGTTTCAGGTTAGATGCCTCGGTTTCATCCAAAGGATAGAGGATGGGGAATTTGTTCTCAATCTCTCATCCAATATATATTCATTATAATGTTTGTGAATAACGAAAATCATAGTTTAGAACTAAATGAATGACAGATTTGAGTTTTAAAGTACAAGTATTGTCTAGGCTGTAAGTAATTATAGACCTTCATCTCATTTTTTTCCATAAAATTTTTTTCAAACTCCCCCATATTTTAAGTTGTCTGGCCTTATTTAACATTATTATTAAAGTTTTGAAAAAGTTTATTCAATGATGGTCTTATTTGACATTAGAATTTGAGTTTGGAAAAAACTAACTAAAAAAAGTTTTTTGCTTCCAACTTTAGTTGTTTAATCTTCATCATTTATAAATTATCTATAATTCTAAAGTTTGTCATAAAAGTTGTTTTGAAAGGGAGCCAATAATAGCTTTTAGCTTAAGTGATTTAATTATCTCCATTAACAAATTAAACAAAAAATCTAACGATAATCACTAAAACTAGAAACTTTTGGCATTTTTTTTAAAAAACTTAAAAAAAAATACGTTCCTCTTCTTTTAATCTCAATAAATTGATTTTTTTTTAATTTAAAGGAACCAATACCAAACGGCACCTCTGAAGTCGCGAGTCTTTAATGACTGGCTGTTTCTGTTCATTGAAACACAGCTGCCAAGTCAAAACGTGAAAAAGAAACAATTTCAGCTTAGGCTGAAACGAGTGGATCACGTCCACAGTTTGATTTTTAAATTCATGGAATGACAAAGATTTGTGTCAAAATTATAATCTTCTTATTATTTTAAAAATCTACACTTTACCCATCTACACTTCACCCTTAAAATTATATCATCATAGACACCAGTAACAAAAAAAAATTGTTTTACATTTAAATCTGCAAAAAATTTGATAACTTCAACTATCCACTAGCAAACAGCTAATTTTAAATAATTTATATTTAATAGAAAATAGAAATGAAATAATTTAAATTAGGATTTGAAAAGGTACAAAATCTGTTTATATTTACGGGGGTAACATCTTGCTTTTAAATACGAGGCGACAAATTGATTTTTCAACCGAAGACTGGGGGTGCTTCTTGTGATTTGTCCATGAGTCGTTCTCCTAAATTCTCTTCGGGATTTTGAGTTGCTTTTCTCCTTGTGAATTGGTCGCCTTCCCATTCTTCCACGATACCTTCCACACCATTGTCGCCCCTTTTACTACGTTAAGCTTGTAATTTCACTATATTGTTGATGTTGTAACTTCTGTTTTACTGCTAACAAACATTGATGAAAAAACTGAAACCCAATTTAATTAACATAATCAAATATCCAGCAAAAAATGTAGCTTCACAAAGCAATAATTGTCACGGGAAAAAAAAAAAGCTTGGAAGGAAATAGAGAATAACTGCGTCATTCATCAAAAAGAAAAAAAGAGAAGAATAATAGAAGCATAAGAAGGAGCAAGAATTGATTTATATAGGTTGTGTTACTTTATAGAACATTTTCTTTGTCCAACACATATCAGTTTAGATTTAAGCTTGTTTCACATAAAAATTAATGCCTAATCATAAACCAAAATATTATAGTTTTTGGTGTACTTATTTTTAGTATCTAGAAACATTTACAAGATAGAGTATTGAAAGCATTCAAGAAGATAGAGGTTAATTTGCCTATTTTTCTGAGTCTAGAGGATATCAGACCATAATTGACACAAGAAACTTAAAATTAAAATATAAGTGAGAGAGGAGAGATTTTACACCTGGACCGAAGCCCAGACTAAACGTTGTTGGCACCATTGTGCTGGAAGCCTGAGACTTTTGGTGCATATCATGTGAGGCAACTATGGCATAAGAAGGAGAAAGAATATAGAAGCATAAGAACAAAGCCACTGTAGTACATTTTTCCGTTGGATTTGGACCGACGCCTTCCTTTGTTGGTGTAGAAATGACGGACCAAATTGACGGCTCTCGAAACAGTAGCAGAACAAAGCTAAGACCCATCCATTGTTGGGCTCACCTTTTTTCTTTTATTTTTTGGGTTACGTGGGAAAACCAAAAATAAACAAAATTTATTAATTTCCAGCTAAAAGCGCAGGAAGTTCCAATAATTTTGTGCCATTTTGCGAGCAGGATAAGGACAAGTCAAGAGCAAATATCCAAAGCAAAACCCAAGACTGAAATTGAACCACAGAGGCTAATCACTTTTTCTGACGCCACAAGCGCCTCTCGGCTTTGATATATGTTATGAACACTGCTGTGTCCACCCGAATCCCCTCCTGGCTCTCGCGTCTTCACTTCCTTCCCTGTTCCTAGCTCTTTGGGGGTCCTTTTGGCATGAAATATTTCAGAGTGACTCAATTGGAAAGAGAGCATTACCATGGGGAGTTGCTGCTTCGACTTGGACGATTTGCTGCTGGGGCTGCTCCTGGTTCTGGTCATGGCCATGATGCTCTTCGTCCTCTGCCCACCGCCGCGTTCGAGGAGAGTCGCCGCCGTCTATCACTGTTCTTGAGTCTCTGAAGCTAGTCTTTCTTCTTATTTTCATCACCTTTTAATTTGTTATTATGTATGCCAATTGTCCAAAATTATGCCAAGAAAAATGTAATATTTGCTCAAATTTTGCCAAAATTATTGATGGATCTTTTGTTATTATTCCCTCTGGTAAGTGAACAAATCTGTTATTTTTCGAAATAAGTAGGCAATGGCATTAATAAAGATCACAGTTTAGAACAACGGTCAACCAATTCGGAAGGAGATAAATAAAATAAACTCGGCCTATAAGCTATGCCGGATGCTCTAGCCAGACCATATTGTCACGCCAGTTCCTATAATTGAAAACAATTGAAGTAAAATGACGTGGAGCGTCCAGTAGATGAGTTCATGGAGTGAGTTGAATAGATGAAATTGATGAAGAAATCTAAAAAATAAGTCTCGCACGAACCATAACTTCCAGATGTTATAATTTTTGCTACAGTTGTCAGAATAACTATTATACTATGTTGTTTCGAAAGGAATTTTGCGCTCTACAAGTGTTATAAAAATTTTGCTCTTTATGACCACATTTTTTAGGTCAAAATTCCATCATTTTAAGGGGTTTGGGCCAATAAAGTTTCTATCAATTTTGTTTCCTAATTATTTTCAGTTTTCTTAATTATTTTGGCTTAGGGTTTCTTTGTAAGTCTATAAATATGTCTTCTTTCATTATTATGAGACAGTCTATCTATAATATTGAAGTATTTCAGAGCTTTTAGATTTCTCCACGAATGGATTCTTGTTTTCTCATTAATTAAGCGTGTTATTTGGTCAATTTTCATTTCTCGTTGCGTCATAAAAGAAGGAACTAAAGAAACAATATCCTACAAAATCACCTTAAAAGCGAACATAAAAATTGTTCGACCTGAATAAAGAGCAAAAATGCAAATATGAGAATCCGAATCCAGAATAATCAACCTCCATCCCCGCATCCGTACCTCACAAAATGCAAGATAAATAGCAAGCACTTTGACCTATAGGATGCTATCATAAAAGTGCAACTCTTAAGACATAAACAATGACGGCTTGTTGGTGTGATCCTGAGCAACCACCCTAATACCAATGAAAGCATGTGACTTGAAGACAGCTGCATCCATATTAAGCTTCACCATACCAAGACTAGGGACCGCCCATCCATGACGAACCCTCGAAAGCTAAGCACCACTCAGTGGAACCGCAGCTCCTAAAGAAATTTGATCCAAGTAGTCATATGCCGACTTCACCAAAGCCATGGACCGGGTAGAAAAAAAGTCAAAGAAACACCTAATTCAATTCCACCATAACCATAAGTTGATCCCTCTGAACATTCTAAGCAAAAGTAGATTCTAATAAATCTCGAATAGATTCTAACAAACCTCGAAGATGAATCATATAAGGATAACTAAAACCATGAAAATTATAGATTTGATGAGCTAAAGGACAATAAAAAAACAAGTGAAGCAAAGACTCATCCCCTACGACAAACCATACAATCAAATGGAACATTCATACCTCAATTACACAAATTGTCACGTGACAGTAAATCGTTTGTCAATGCTTGTCACAAGAAATTTAAAAGCTTAAGGGGTAGTGTTAAATTCCAAAGCCAAGACCAAAATTTTTGCTCTTCAGGAGCAAATTCCAAATGCATTCCCTCAATGACCATATTTAAATGATAGGCGGATTTCACAGAAAATTCTCCATTATCAGACATGCCCCAAAAAAATTTATCAAGTCTTAACATTTGTCTTAATGAAATCTGGGTAATATGGAACATAACCTGAAGGTGAAAAATAACTCACAAATCCACCTCTTACCAAACACAATGTTCTACATCAATAAAATCACTAACACAAAGCTGCTCAAAAGATGGAATAACAATATCTTATTATTTGCCTATTCTTTTGCGAAGGCCAACACCAACACAATTTTGATCTCAACATGAAAATTAAATTTTTCCAACTAAATTATTGATAATAAAGTTAGGCTGCATTTGATTTTGTGGTTAATGTCTATAGATCAATATTTTGGTGTGAAAATTTAAGCATAATGAGTTATGGCTCATCTTGAAGTATGGCTTATTTGTCCTTTCTAAAAGTGTAATTCTTTAATTGGCCCACAAACTATTATTCCCTTCGTCCCGCTTTCTTTACTCCATTTATGTTTGCACGGAGATTAATAAATGATGAAATTATGTCTTTTTTTTTCTTTCAATTTTACCCTTGTCCTCCTTTCTCTCTCCTCATTCTGCCATATAATTACATTATGCCTCTGCTCATGCCGTCCGCCCTCGCTTCACACTTCCATCCCTGTCCCATACCTTCTGATCACCCACCATCTCTATCGTCTCCTTAACCTTGATCTCAGCCTTATCTGTGCTGGCTCTATCTCTCTATTTCAGAAAGTTAGAAAAAAAAAAAGAATCAAACTAAATCAAGTCACAATTAAACCAGAAAAAAAATGAAAAAGAAAGCCAAAATTCTCAATTCTCAAACGTCAAAATCAATTTGGGACAGATGCCAATTCTGAACTCCAAATTCTCAAACATCAAGAAGGCCTAAATTAAATCAGAAAAAAAAACAAAAAAGAAGAATCGAATGGAACAATATTATTCTTCAAACATAAATTTAAAAAAAAAACAAAAAAGAAGAATTGAATGGAACAATATTATTTTTCAAACATAAATTTAGCATAGATACACAACATAACTAGAAAAGTCCAGAGAAATAAAAATGATCAATGCAAATTTTTTCTTAAAATCATTAATCCAAAAGGAACTTAACAATTATACAAACCAACCTTGAAATAAAAAGTCCCAATTTAACACCCAAGAAACCTGTTGGACAGAAGCAAAAAAATAAAAAAAATAAAACAACAAACAATTTTTTTCTTCCAACTATGACGATTTCATGATTTTTCATTATCAAAACTAAAAAACAATCATACACACCAATTTTCTCAAACTCTCAATCTCTGCTCTTTTTCAAGTCTCACAACACATCACACACACTTTTCTCTCATCCACCAAAATTCTAACGTAACAAGCCTTTTTTATAGGCCATACAACAAACCTAAACCATATCAAAATAGGAAAACTAAATCCCAAACAAATAAGAAAACTAAAATCAAATCCTAAACAAAAAACGTAATCCAATCCTAAAACAAATTAAATTAGTAACAACTTCAAATCTTCATCTTCTTTGAATTTGAGCCAATAATCTAACAATCTCCACATTGGCTAAAATTCTCCCTGCCTCCACCTTTTTACCAAATCTACAAAACTCAAATTCTTGCTTGTACGGACCTTCACGTCCACTGGATAATTCTTTGTCTCTTATCTCATGATTGTACTATCAACCAACTCATACAAATTATTTGGGTTCTTAACTCCTTTCATCTTAATTAATGTATCCTTCGAAATCCGCAATCCTCCACCTTGAGCAGAAAATCCATAACCCAACCTATCCAATCTACCAAGTGAAATCAAATTTCATTTGAATTTTTTAGCATACTTCTCATTACCAAGCATCTTGATACTTCTATCATACAATTGGGTCTTCACAGTATTAATGCCTTCAATTCTCTCTTCTTGGTCATTCACCAAATAAATTGGCTTGCCACATACCTCAAACTTTGTGAACCACTCTTTTTTGTGCAAATATGCTCTGAACAAGCAGAATCAAATATCCAAGCATTTTTTGAATTTTTCTTCCCATTAGTTTCTTATACCATTAAAGTTACAACTTCATCATCACTTTTACCATCTTCCACCACGTTCACATCAACTTTATTTTTCTCCTCTTTTTTTTTTTCTTTCTTCTTCTCCTTTGCCCTAAAAAATTCTTCTATGTGCCCTAAAAAATTCTTCTATGCCTTTTCTCAATTTCAGGCAAAGTTTTTTGATATGTCACAAATCATGACAGTACCAGCATTCCATATTGCTTTAATCTTTTCCCTGTTTCAAACTTGATCTTCCTCTTGAATCTGTTATTCTTTTCCAATGACTTCTTCCTTGCTCCACTATGAACACATTATTTTCTTCATCTTTTTCTTTAAATTTTCTCATTCGATCATTCTCTAAAAGTACAGTGGTTATATCTTTGATCTTCAAGGTATCTCTTCCAACCATCAATGGAGTTACAATTGACTCATAAAATCTTGATAAAGAATTAATCAAGATTATAGCCCTATCTTCTTCTTTGATCTTTTCACCAATACTTTTCAATTATATACTAAGCTTGTTAAACTCATTCAAGTATACAATCAAGCTACTTCTATCTTTCATCCTCAAATCATATAATTGTCTTTTCAAGTATAACTTATTTGTAATAGACTTTGACATATATTTGCCTTCAATTTTATTCATCAATTTTGTTAGAGATGTTTCATTCAACACATCATACTTGAGTTATGATGCAAGAGCCAATCTAATCATACTTACAGCTATTTGCTGCATCTTTTTCCACCTTGCATCCATTATAGATACAAACTTTGTTTTCTCAAACACATTACTAATTTTCTGTTGAATTAACACATCCTTCACTATATAATTTTAAAGACTAAAATCTTTAAATCTATCAAAATAATCAATCTAAAAACTTGACATCCTAGCCATCTCAAACCAAACTCTGATATCACTTACTGGGCGGAAGCAAAAAAAAAAAAAAAGAACAACAACCAATTTTTTTTCTTCCAACTGTGTCGATTCCATGGCCTTTCCATTATAAAAACTAAAAAATAATTACACACACCAATTATCTCAAACTCTCAATCTCTACTCTTTTTCAAGCCTTACAACATACCACACACACTTTTCTCCCATCCACCAAAATTCTAACATAAAAGCCTTTTTGTAGGCCATACAACAAACTTAAACCATATCTAAATAGGAAAACTAAATCCTAAACAAATGAAAAAACTAAAACCAAATCCTAAATAAAAACATAAACCCAAACCTGAAATAAATTGAATTAGTAACAACTTCAAGTCTTCATCTTCTTTGGATTTGAGCCAATAACCTAACAAAACCAATAAAAGTTATGCAAAACTTACTAGTAGCTGCTAGATGAATACCCATCATGGACTTCAGGAAATAAGAAGAATCATTCCCTAACGAGTAGATATTGATGGAGTCAAAATGGTCTATTTGTAGATAACAGTCTACCAAAGTTGATTGGCTTCAAAATGTGGGATAACCCATCTCTTATCATCTCTGGAACCCCTCTCCACAGCTAACGGATTCTACAAATCACCCTCCTATTGCTCTCACTCGTGTCATTCGTGACAGTAAAATCAATCTTTGACTTAAGCAAATAGTGTAAAAAGCTAATGCCATAACTGCAAAGAATGTCCAAAACTCCTAAGCTGCCATGAGACTACTTGAAGAAAGAGGTAGCAATGATGCCGAGGTCATGATCAATTAGGAAGAGATTGGGAGGATAATCTAGTGGGTGTTCAAACACCTAGTGTTTGAAAGTCAATGTAATAAGGGGTATAATAGTCTTTTTACATCCTAAAACTTACCTAAAAAAGAAATCGTGTAAAGAATTTGGGACGACCCAAAATGAAGAATGGTGCAAAGATTATGGGATGGAAGGAGTATTAAAATATGATATGACATTATGACCCCTTAAGTAGAGTAAATTTCCAAATGGCTCATGAACTTTCAAACTGATGCTAACTTGCTCTTGTGATGGTGGCCACCCACGGTGGTACCTCGAATGCACTAAACCAAAACATGAGTTTGGAGATAGATAATTAGGTGCAAATGTGATATTTGTCTCTAATATGTATATCTAGAGATAAATATTTATTTGCTTCTAAATCTAGAAGAATCTGTCTCTCAATAAAATTTTAAGAAAAAATACATTTAGGGACAAATAAAATAAATGGCTCTAATATCCAATCATTTGTCTCTAAATATATGAGCTTTTATGGATCCGTTAGTATAGGAACATATATATCTGTCTCAAAAAGAACTAAAATGCAAGTGCATTATATATTGTTAAGAAGTGAGACCATTTCGTATAGTTTCTTGTATGGAAATTTTCTTTTTGCAAACCTTCATTTATTTTATACATGTAAAGAAAAAGAAAAAAATTAAATTTCATATTCCTATTTTTTTTGTGCCCTATTTAGTTTTCTTTCTACTTTTATATAGGGCATTGATTAGAACTTGTTGAAAATAAATTATAATTTTCCCTACTATATTTTAAGGAAAATATGAAATAAACGACAGTAAGACTTCCTTTATTTAGTATATAAAAAAATTGTAATAATTATGAATCACTACAACACAAAGGCAAAATTGTTGCAAATTCATGGATTCGTATAAAAAAACTAACAAAAAACTAGGTATTACTAATTTGTTGGTAAAATGACCGTTGCTTTTAAAAAGCAACAAATAAGCAACAAGCTAAAGTGATGACTCAGAGTTTATTACTTCTCCGTTGCAAATAAGCAACGAGGCACCACCATTGCTTTTTCATTACTAATAAGCAAGAAATCAATAACAACCAAGCAACGAAGTAAGTATTTTTTTCTCTCAAATGATTTTATATAAATTTGTTTTTTGTCAAATGATTTTGTATAGTTTAAATTTAGTGTATCTAAATTTATAGATATATATAGACAATTAATATATTATAACTAAAATTTTTTTTGATAATGTATAAAACATAATGAAAGGATTTTCAAGTAAATAAATAAATTTTATTTAATATATTATTCAATTACATAAAATAGAATACAAAGAAGTATGAATCATGTTAATTAATAAAATAAATTACATAAAATAAATATAAAAAAATAACACTTAAGTTCTTGTTGCTGGCTTCAAGACACCATCATGCTTTCCATTCAAAAAAATAGTGAGCTGCACCATTCCTTGAGAATCTCAAAAGCCTCACATAAAAACACAAAAAAAAAGTTTGTATTTAGAACCAACAAAAAAAATACAAAATGAAAATAAAAGAATGAAAAAAATGTATTAGTTTCAAATTTCAACCCCAGAAATTAGATCTGTTTCTTAGTTTCCAGCAACGGCCCACAACAATCGTAAAAGAAGCTCTTCTCCTATCCCTGTCATAGCCACTAGCAGTGTCGTTAGGTTTAGCTATGGCTTTGGTTTTCAAGCCATGCCTTTGGCTATCATCAACCCTACCAGATTTTGTGGGGAGTTTCAATACCAACCACCTTCAACTTGATAATGAGTGAAGGGGCTTTGCTTCCACAACAAGTGCAACAGTCCTATTGGATTCTTTCTAGAGGGAAAGAGGACCAGGGTCCTTTGGCTATACTAGAGGTCAGTGTAAAGAAGTTAAAGGGGAGGCAGAGAAAGATCTTGGCAATAAGGGTTGAAAGAGACAAGAGATGTGCTATATATTTTGATGGTAGCCTTCCCCTTAAGCAACAACTATGACTATTGCTTCTTTCTCTTGCCCCATTTTTTTTATCAAACTCAAATCTAATTGTTTCCCGCTCCTAACAACTTGGAAATTGTACAATGAAGAAGCAACGAAAAAGTAACGGAAAAGCCATGCTTGTTGTTTTTTCATTGCATAATCATTGCTTAGCAAACAACAAATTTGCAATGAAAAAGCAACACTCTGACATGGTGTTGATTTTTTGTGGCAATTTTATTACATAAAAGCCATGATTAGGCAATGAATTTGTCACAAAAAAGCAACGCCACATTTTCATGTTGTTTTAGGCATTGCATATTCAATTTATTTTTTCCAGCCACAACTTTACCATGAAAAACCAACAAAAACTTTTGCAACGCAACTGCTTCATTGTTTTTCCTTGTTGCTTTTATTATTTCTGTGTTGTAGTGAATACCTCAAAAAATGAAAATCATAAGCATAAAGAATATATAAGACAACACACGAGTAAGGCATCAAGTGTCATGGAAGTAAATGACATTTGAAAATTTAATTAAACAAATAAACAAATAAATAAATAATTGTTTGAAATAAAAGAATAAGAAAACTAGATAATAAAAGAATTCAGTTCCAGCAATAGCTACGTATAATTTTTCTAGGCTTGATGGTTATACTGCTAACGTATTATTAGGAATATGGATATGGATTTGGGGTCCTGGGTTGGAAACTTAAAAAGGGTAGAAGGCTTGAGAAAAATCAGTGTTGTTTTTCTCCTTATCCGTTTCTTTCTCCTTTGTTGGCGTAAATAATTTTCTTTCTAACAACAAATAGATGTGCCTTCTAAATTACTATAGGTGACAAATATAATAGTTCCTAATTTATTTTTTAAAAGAACAAAAATAATTGTTTCCTATTTGTTTCTAAACACCTTTGGCAACACCATTATTGAGGACAATTATTTATTTGTCTGTAAAGTTTTTAGAAACAAATAAATGACATAAAAACTAATTTTTGTGTCTCTAAAACATGGTTGTGTTGTAGTGATGAACTTTTAACCGAAAACTTTGCACAACCTTTACATTCATTATATTTTGCTTCAATTTGTTTTGCCAACTTCAATGTAATAAATCCGATTAATCCATCTCTGGAAATTCAATGAGGATAATTCAATTACACATTAGAAGTTGGATTACAAAATAATTAAGCTTTGTTCTCCACCTAAAGCTACACAAAACCTACTCATAAGCAAAGGATCACCACGATGCATGAACACATATTGAATCATTTCGCAGATTGCTTGAAAAGGGATATGGAGTTTCTGAAAGACGACAAACAAAACAAGGGCAGTCTCACGGCTAAGTGGTGCCCTTTTCTGGGTTCTTCGTTCGACCATTCAACTCTGCTCTGTGAAACGATTGCCACGGAAGTGTTTCCGAGAGAGACGTATCCCAAATATGAAGGCACTGAAGAGGAGCATTACACTACAGAGTTCGTGACCATCTCCGAAAGAAGGTTCTTGTGCCAATTCAGAAGGTTTTAGAATTGCCAGAGATTTACATTGGCTAGAACAGTTGGGATTTGATTCCCTACAATTAATAGAGTTGCCTCTGTGGCGATGAAGCTTTACAAGGAGAAATTCTTGAAGCACGATCAGAAGCGGTTCTGCAAGTACCCAAGCACATATTTTATTTTGAATCTTCTAAATTTTTTGTAACTTTTTCATATTTAATAAATTAATTTTTCATATTACCTTTCAAAACATAATTTTAATATTCATTTTTTTCATCATAAATGATAAATATGAAAATCATACATAAAATTTTTCCTATTTCATGATCGATCTCCATACCAAAGCCAAATGTTTCAATTGATTTGGAACTAGGAAGTATTTCTTTTGTGTCACGTTATGCTACTTTTGAATTATATGATTTATTTCTCATTTTATTTGTAAGTGTTGTTTAGCTGTTAATTTAAGAAAAGTCCAATCTAATGCAATGCATTCAAATTAATATGATCAAAGTGTTTAACAGTTTTAAAAGTCCAGCTGCAATTAACAAAAAAAAAAGATGGTTAGCTTTCAATATATAAGAAAAAACTCTTACCTTGTATTTACTAGACGATTACTTTCTGAAATAACTGGAAGATGAGTTATAACTTGTACCTTTACAAAAATTCTGGATAAAAAAAAAGGGAAAACAAATTGGTAGTACAAATAGTAGCAATTAGCAAACAAAACTTTTTTTTTTTATACAAAAACAGATATTACAAGTTAAATGTTTGGAGTTAAAATAATGGGGGGAGGAAACTCGATCCCAGGTCAGGGGATAAGGAGCCGTGTCTCTTGTTGCGGGTTTGCGCCAAACCACGCGGGACAACAAACAACATTTTAAACGCAAAGTATTCACTTTCTTTTTATGGCTCGCGCTCATTCATGAACAAGTAATTAATAATCACATGAATAAATTTTTTAAATAAGTAATTAATTTTTTATAATGTTTTCGTGGCCAATCAAGAAAATAAAAAATACCCAACTTTTCCAAAAAAGGTAAAAAAGTACTTTTTGAACCTTTTTTTTTTTTACAAACTTCCAATTGGTATACAAGTTTAGTGAATAATCACTATATATATATATATATATATATATATATATATATATATATATATATATATATATATATATATATATGATTAATAGTAGCTCATTTTTAAAAGAGAGTTTTTTTACAGTTACCCCTTAAACTTTAGATGATATTATATTTACTTTCCTAAGGTTTGGAAATACACACTTACCCTTACTTTTTTTTAACACTGTCAGTCAATCATTAGCCAAAGTTACAACTAGATTCCCTGAATTTAATATGATATTATAGTTACACCCAAAGTTTTGAAAATCTACACTTTTCCTTTTGCTTTTTCATACTATATTTGACAAAAACTTCTAAAATTTTAATTTAAACTATTTGATAACTATGTTATAATAATTTCAAGTTGCCTGAAATTTTTTTAATAATTAATTAACATTTAAAATATTATTTTATATGGGAAAGTACCAAATTTTCACTAACATTTGGCTCCTGAATAGGATTTGCTCACCAAATTTTTCTTTGGTACTGATGCTGCTAGTAACATTATAGTCTGAGATCAAATATGCAACTAATGTCATAATTTAGGACTGAATATGCTATCAACTATTAAAACCTAACAATAAATTTGATAAGTTGTTAGTTTTGAAATTATAGGGTACAGATGTAACTTTTAACAAATTTTAGAAACTTTATATAACTTACCATTTTCATTTTTTGTGCATCAATTTGAGCCGTCACATCAGATCCACCACTGGTTGATTGGTGATCATAAATGCATCAGAATACAATGGTGAATTTAAATTTCATTTCTAGCAAATTCAATGATGGATACGATGGCTGACTAATAAAAAAAATGATAAATTACATAAAATTCTTGAAATTTGTTAAAATTTATATTAATTTCGTCATATTTCAAAATCATAAACTTCTTGCTTTTACCTCAATTGGTGGTATATTTAGTTCTAAGCTATAACATTAGTGATATATCTAACCCCATACAGGAAAGTTAGTGGCAATATTGTTATTAGAGAAAACGTTCGTGGGCAATCCGGTCCATGAGCTGAATACTAGTGGAACATTGGCTACTTTTCCTTATTTTTCATTTATTGAAAGGGAAACTAATAATTTAAAATGTTCATTAGCTATAAAAAAAATATTATATAAAATTAAAAAATAGTTCAATAAATATATGAAGGACTAAAGTTAGTGATTGAAAAAAGTTTGAGGACTAAAGTTGATATTTTAAAATTAATCTTAGTATTATTAAATGTCACATTAGCATTTTTGGTCCATTCTAACAGCCAAATTAATGGAAAGTAGTTGAACGGGATACGCAATAGAAAGAAAGGTACCTTACTAGAATAATATGAAGTTCAAGTACCTGTTTAAGACATGAAAATAAGTTATGTGAACCCTCTAGATTTTACCCTGGATTTTTTTGTTTGAGGTTGAATCTAGGTTCTCCAACATGTGTGTCACCCAGATGCAAAGTCGTTGGTTCTATTACTTAATGGAGGTGAGTATGTGATTTTTCAAGGATTTTTGATAAATGCCTCTTATACTTGTTGGAATTCATCACTTGCCCGCATTTATGATTAATTTATTACATGTATATCTATGATACTCCAACTGATGGAAGAGTTGTTGAATTTGGCTATGTTGGGTGTAAAGTTAACCATTTTAGGATTGCTACAGAAGTGTCAACATTTCGCTGGGTTGTTAGCTAGTGGAAATTGGACTCAATTCATGAATGGAAGTCCTCTTTGTGCTTGAAGAATGTATGACAATTAATTCATCTAATTGCCTGCTGAAAACAATTTTTAAGTCACATGCTGCTGTTTCCATGTGCCAGAATTTTTGTCATCCAACTGTTTTGCCATAAGGAGCGTAGCCAGAAATTGAGCCTAGGGGGTAGGGGAGTGGCGTGAGCAAGTTGTTAATATGTATAAATTTACAATCAATAATAGAAAATACTAAATAATATTATATATAGACACATGAAATTTGAAAGTTTACAATAATTAAGTTCATTTAAAAAATTTACAACTCAAAATTCAATAGATAGTTTATATATATAGACATATGAAATTTAAATGGTTATTTGAATTTTAAATTAATTATAAAAAATTATTATACAATTTAAATTTATTATATAATACTTACCAAATAGTTCAAATTATGATTTAAAAAGTTGTTACTAGACAAATGGTTTGACTTAATAAATTTCATGCAATTGAACCAAAATCAAACATTTTTAATAGATTTAAGACTAAAATGAAATGTTTTAAATATATTTGAAACCAAAATAGAATGTTAAATAGGTTAGGGACTAAAATGAAATAATAGTTAAAGATTACGGACTATCATGCAATTTACTCAATTAGAAAATGAGTGTGATCTTAAAAGGATAAAATATACCAGAGCCCCTTATTAATTATAAAATATATAGATAGATACCCATTTTTAGTTTTTCTATAATTTTATCACATATCCAACAATCCAATAAAAATTTTTAAAATTCTAGGGGGTGGTCGGCACTCTTGCCCCTAGGAAGCTACGCCCCTGGTTGCCATTCTCATGGAACAAGAAGAGTTCTCTTAATGTTTTTCTATTTCAAATTTTTCTAGCTTCTAGATTAGTCTTCCTTTACCTTTCGCAGTACTTTTTTTAATCATTTCTTTCATGTGATGAAGCTCGCAAGTTCATTAATGAAGGATGGGGAACAAGGTGGTGAAGCTTCTCATAATATCATTTTTTCCATTCTAGTATTGCATGACACGGCTGCCTGTGCCCTTGCCCAAGAAGTCCTGTGAGAGCTGGTCTCACGGTGAATTGCAATTGATTAGTTGTGTATGTGTGCGGATTAAATCCCATGATACTAGTTGATTATTCTAGAATATGCAATATGCATGCTCTTCATGCTTTGACTTGGTTTATTAAAACCATAAAACATTAACTTGGCCAAGTAATTTCCACACAAAATAAATAAAAATAGCCAAAGCATACAAAATCAACATTTGTGTGAATTTACTACACATAAAACTCGTGAGAACATTCATACATAAAGTAGACTAATGCTCTCACTCAAGAGCAATCACAGAGTCGAGGACTTCTCATAACATAGACTATGGAGGCAACTAAAAGTACTGTATAAATACAAGCCTCTATTGAGATCTCTTTGACTTAACTCCTACCTTGGATGCTAATCCTAGTGGCGAGTGTCTCAAAAGTCCTTTGCCAAGTGCTACTAGGCTCTGCAGCTAAAGGAAGATATTAGTTAGTACTATTACTTGACCAACAAGGCATTTAAGTATAATCATGTAGACTAGAATCACAAGGATTCTCAAATGCTGTACCTGTATACACAAAAGAGCACTACCGCAATAATCCTCAATGATTATCCGGTCCAGCAACTTCAGTCTCTGCATAACATAACTAGGGAGTGAGAATTCGATAATTCTCAGTAAGGAGTCTTCAGTGTACCTGCAAGAAAATTACTAGGACTGGACATATGATGAACATATGTAAACTTGCTGCGAGCTCACACAGCATGAGGGTCTATTATATGCACATATAACTAGGCCATAAAGACCTCTCCTCAACTAGTCTTCCTCACGATGCATCACTCCGTGCCTAGCGAGTTTTGATCACAAACCCGTTCCTAGCAAGCTGAAGCTTACTGGATGCAATCATGTAGCCTTCCCATAGTCGTTATGCAGGGGAATTATGGTGGAACTTTGTAGACTAGGTCTCAAGACCTCTTTGTTGTAGACTAAATGAACAAGGTTTTGCCTTGTGACCTCGTGGCTACGGCACGGCTAGGCCGACAAGGGTTCTAAACCTCTCACCTGAGCTAGTGGTAGCTAATTATGCTTATTTGCAACATAGTTTCCTTGCTTGTTGCACAAGCAACCTTAAAACTCTACAAAAATCAAGGAACTCTTATATTTTATGGGACTTTCGGAAGTCTCGAAGCACTCCCGGAATCCTTGGACCCCTAGGTACGCTAAGAACCCCTTTTGGTCTCACTTGGATCAAGCTAGCAAAATGTGAAAAATTTGGCATTTTTGTCTGCGGCAACACGCGTCGCCACAGTTGGTAACGTTCTGTGAACTTTCACTGGATTGGCGACGCGTCGCTGAGGTCGACCTATAATTGGCGACGCGTCACCAATCTGCAAAAATGCAGAAATTGGTGCATTTTACTACTATAAACTTTGGACGATTCCAACACATATCAAACATGCATGGAATGCCTCCAAATTTCACACACTTATAGAACATGTTGCATAGAACATAACCAACTATCACAAGCTAAGCTATGATGTCTTGTAACATCAATCCAATCCTCTCAATTCCTCTAGTCCACCTCAATTCAACCAAAACTTCTAACTAATGCCATAGCTAAAATCACTCGCATTCTTCAAGCAAACTCAAGCTAATGGCATAAAATGAACTTGAAAACATATCTCCCTTACCTCAACTCGAAGTAACACGCAAGAATTAATCCCTTTTTTGATCAACCAAGCTCACCAAAGTTCTACACAAGTTCCAATAAAAAACAATGGCACCAAACATCAAAACTTCACTCTCTAACCAAAACCCAAGCTTCAAACTAACTAAAAAACATGAATTCAATCAAGAACACGTTTCTTACCTCGTTCAAAAACAGGGGAAGTGGAAAAACGGCCTTCCAAGCTTCAAAATCATGGTTTCAAGCTTGAAATTGGCTTCTCCTAGCTTCTACATCTTGAATTGCACCTCTTGACACCAAGATCACTTGATTCCAAGCTTAATTTGAGAGAGAAATGAGTGAGGGAAGTATGAAAACGTGGTTATGGCAGCCTCCCCCCTTCTCTTTCCCTTCTTAAACCCTTACTTAGCATCAAGGCCACCAAGGTTTCAAGTTTAATGCAATTAAGTCCCCCATCTTTGTTCAGTACTTTATTCTTCTCGGAACTTAGTGAATTTTGCTAAACTTCTCTATTCTTGCTATGTGAACTTAAATTAAGGTTCTAAACTTAATTTAGATTACTTTACCTTCCTCAATTTCTCTTCCCACTAGAAGGGCCATAACATTGCACTTGATATAATATTGTCTTTTTATTCTTGTACTACTTGCATGTAATAAGGAGTTTTGTGCTTAGTAATACTTTTATTCACCCAAGGTGTTTGCTGGTGTGTGTATATATTACACATGTGTGTGTGTATATATATAATTTTTTAAAAGGGTTTTCCAAAGGCCTAACGGTTAGAAATCTAAGCCGTTTTCACCGTTTGAAATATTTTTTAAAAAATACATTTCCAATAGCTATTGGCAATACACCAATGGCCTTTGCTGTTGAAATATTTCCAATGGCCTAAACCATTGTAAAACCACTCAATTGTTGGAAAAATTCGGTTCAAGGTTTAGGCCGTTGTTAATTTTCAATGGCTCAGATTTCAATGGTCATCCCTTGGTAATTATCAACGGCCAACCTTTGGGCTGTTGGAAACTTTTTCCGATGTATCATTTGTCAACGTGCTACTTTCCAAAGGCCTTGCATTGGAAAATATTTCTAATGTGAGACCGCTGGAAGTTAGGTGTTTATATTTTTTTAATAATGAGTGTGTATCATCACTCAAGCACTAATTAAGTGGATTTATCTTGTAACAGTCTATGTGTGCGTTATGCTTAGAAAGCCATTCCATACCTAGCATGAGGTGATAATCAGTAAGGTCAAACACAAGCATACAGGAAGTAAATTCATGATCCTTAATTTTGACGGCATAGTTCTTTACCACACCATTAGTAAGCAAAAGTTGCTTTCCAGGTGTCTTAATTAATGAGTATAACCTCATCAGTTGTGCCATGTGAAAACTTTAATTATGAAACAATCTTAGACTATATAGCAGAAGTAGATGCTTCAGTATCAAATAAGACATGTCCTTTGTTGCCAGTAAGAGTGAAAACTTTTCCAGGTTGTTGTCTTTGTTGTGCAGGCTCAGGTGCAACTTGTTGTGGCGGAGGGTTGTTGTTAGGATTGACAAATTGTTAAGGATCTCTACATCCTATGAAGGCATTAGCCTCAAAGTAATAAGGTTTTTTTTTCCATGGTAACTCTCACATCTATGGCGTTGACCATGATTTGTCTATCGTTCTCTTTTCTACCATGGTATACTGCTTGGCCATGCCCGCATTATATCGTTTACCACGAGTTAGGAATTTTTTTCATCTCAAATTAGTGTACCGCATACATGCATATATGAAATGATAAAATATAATTAATTCATATATTTTGACATAAATATTGATATTATTTCATTTTTAAATTAAAAAATTATTTTTTGATGAATAATATTTAATTTAGTATATATATTTCATTTTTTATGTGTTTTCAAACATAATATTGTATTTCATATTTTTTTGTTTATATTAAGAAACTATGATGAAAATAATTATTAGAATACGTCTAAAGATGTCAACAAAAAACTTTGATGGTTTTCATCTTAAAAAAATACTTTAATGTTTATTTTTTTGGTGATAATGATACGCAATGAAGTATGCCATATTGAAAACCTATGATATACAGGATACATAACATAATTGTAACGATATTGAAAACCTTAAAAAGGAAGTATATTTTTGAAAAGTATTTCCCCATAGCCAGCTAAGGAAGATATTTTCAGCTAATGAATAATGAGATTTAAGTGTCTTTCTAAGTACGCGTACCACAACGAGTTCACTTAGGCTATAAATATTAGCAATTCAGTTCATTTAAAGGAGCCCCATATTTTTTTGTACTTTAGTGTTCATATTACATTTTCACATTACTAAAAAATAAGGTTTTCGCAATGGCATTTTCCAATAGCTCTGCGTTGGAAATTTAGGGTTTTCCAACGGCTGGCCATTGGAAATAAGCTCGTTGGTAAACCAAGCGTTGGACAAAAATTTCCAACAGCTAAGGCCATTGGAAATACACCAACGGCATAGGCCATTGGAAATTTTATTCCAAAAAATAAAAAATATACTTAAAATTATATTTTAATTTTTTTTTATTTATTAAAATCACATTTTATATTAACCAAAAGCATACCATATATATAAGAAAATCATATTCTATATTTTATATTCACAAAAATTAGATTTACTAAAATTATAATTACTAAGATTATATCAGCACAAAAAATTATATTATTCAAGAATAAGTTACTAAAATTGTAATTTATATTTACCTAAAATTAACTAAAATGTACTAAAAAATTTAAAAATCACTAAATTTTTTTTAAAAAATAGACATTAAAAATTAAAAAAATTACTAGGAATTAAAAAAATTAGTAAAAATAAAATTCGAATCAACAATCAAACATGCTCTGAAAAAAAAATTCAAACAGAAAAGGCACAAGAAGATTCATCAGATCCATCGATCGAGCATTTAACTACTAAAAAAAATCAAATCGAGCATTCGAATTGGAAATTATAGAATTCGAAATCAAAAAAATTCACCAAATCAAAAAATTAATACTCAATAAATCACAACAAACACAAAAATAAACTCAAAATCAGATATGATTTGAAATCCAACATTTAGGACGGCAGCCGGAAAGCAAGGCGTCTGATGAGCCTTAGGACAGCGATCACATCTGTGACAAAGAGAGTCGGCGATCAAATCTGCCCGAGTTGGAGAGAGGACAACGATCAAATTTGCGACAAAGAGAGGACAGTGATGGAGAAACTGAGAGGACGAGCCATAGGGAGGACGGTGGCGGAGAGACCGAAAGGATAGCAAGAGCGAGACTCATGGCGAAGGGAGAAGAGCAATGAGGGCGAGGCTCACGGCGAACGATGAAGCGAGAGAGGCGGAGGGACGGTGTGAAAGAGGAGAGACGGTGAGATAGGCGGAAGGACGGGGTGAGAGAGCAGAGACGCTGAGAGGCGGAGGGGCGGGGGGAGAGGGGGGAGAGGGGGGAAGGTAGGTGAGAGTGGTGAGAGGGGAGAAACGAGCGGCAGAGAAGGGGTGGGGTGGGTTATGTGGGATTATATGGTTAGTGTTAGGTTAGATTAGGTTTGGGTTAAATATATATTATGACATATTTATACGTATTAATATGTTCATAAGTATGTACATTATTATTATTATTATTATATATTATGATACATTTTAACATATAATATATTATATTATGATAAATTATATATTATACTAATATATTATGATAAATACATATTATGACATATATTTAAATTTTACGTTTCCAACGGCCTAGGCTGTTGGGAAAAAAAAAATGTTTTCCAATGACTTATACTGTTGGAAAATTAAAATTTTTTTAAGCCGTTGGAAACAATAAATACTAAGATGCACAATTTAACTTACATGAAAATTGCCTATTGGAAATTTTTGAATACTTCTAATGGCCAAGCCGTTGGAGATTTTTTTTACAAGTTCAATTTTTTTTTTCACAGTTTCCAACAGCCTTGCACGTTGGAATTTTCCAACGGCCAAGCCGTTGGAAAATGGGTCGTTGGGAATAAGGATTTTTTTAGTAGTGTCATCTTCTAGCTTATGATTCAGATTTAGAGTAGATCTTGCAAATTGACAGCCATTTTGAAGTTTTTCTTTTCATACTCATTTAGCCATATTATATATGAAGCGAAAGGGAAAAGGGTACTTAACGCGCTTCAAACATGAATGGGGAGTGAGGTGACCTAGTGTCTTTACCATTACGCAAAGACTCGTAGACATTTGAAGCTGATTCTAGCTTGAGTAAAAAACTCTTCTACAAAAAGGATATAACATCAATTTAGTTGTTTCTTCTACAATTTCTTCCTATTTTTAAAGGGTAAGTTGTACCAAAAGTTCCAAGTCTTTAATTCCCATTGCAAATTAGTTCTTAACCTCTATTTGATTGCATATTGGCCCCAAACTTGTATATCTCATTGCATATTAGTTCATAGCCTTAAAATAATTGAAGTGACACATAAATCTAATTTTTAAAGAGGTAAAACTAATATTTCAACTATATGGTCCAAATAAAAAAAGTATGATTCAAATTGAATTTATGAGAAGACAATTCACAAACAGTTTCAATTCTAATTCACACATATTCATCTGATATCAATTTTTTAATTTTTAGTTTAAAGTGTTTGGTAACTATATTTGTATAAATTAGTTTGTATTATAATTTATTTTTATAGTTAATAGACTATTTAAATATCAATTTGTTTCTCTATGTAAATCGAGTTTCTGTGTCAATTCACTATTGACTAAAGCTAGGGACTAATTTGCAACGAAGTATAAAGATTTAAGACCAATATGCAACATAATGGCTATTGAGGACCAATTTGCAATAAGAATTAAGGTTTGAGACTTTTGGTGCAATTTATCCTCTTAAACCATTTTATTTTTAGGGTGAATTGCACCAAAAGCGACAAATCTTTAATTCCCATTGCAAATTGATCCTGAACCTCCGTTTGTGTTGCATATTGGTTGCGAAGCTTCATAATTCCTTGTATATTAGTCCGTAGCATTAGTAAAGATTGAATTGGCATAAAATTTTGATTTATATAAATAAAAAATTGGTAGTTTAAATGATCCATTAACTTAAAAAAATTATGGCACGAATTAAATTTATAGGAAGATAATTATCAAATAGTTTAAGTTAGAATTTAAAAATTTGATATGAGATAATTATATGAGAGTTAGAATTCAATTATTTGGTAACTGTCTTCTCATAAATTTAATTTATACCATAACTTTTTGATAGTTAATGAACCATTTAACTTACTAGTTTTCCTTTTCTATAAATTATATTTCTGTCACAATTCTTTTTTTTGAAGTTAGAGACCAATATGTAATGAATTATAAAGGTTTTGGGCCAATATGTAACAAAATTGAGGTTGAGGACCAATTTGCAATTTAAATTAAAAGTTTGAAACTTTTGGTGACATTTACCCTTATTTACCATCTATTCTATTAAGTACTCCATGTGTTTAAAAACACTTACATTTTTATCAGTAATTAATTTATAATTTTATTTTTTTCAAAATTTATAATAAAAAATATAAACTTTTTATATGACAATGGAACTTTAAAGGTTATACCTCCTCCATCCCATTTTTTTTAATTTCATTTGATTTTTTTAACTAGTTTAACTTGAATTTATTTATATTATTATCTATTAGAAAAATTTTAAAAAAATATATATTTAGAAACTATAGGGCTTGATTTATTATTCATATATAAATCTTTTTTATTTATATGTTAAAATGTTAAAAATAAAAAATTATAAATTAATTGCTCAAAATTGAATAGTGTAAAAAATTTAAGATAAATGAAGTAGTTTCTAAATATCTTTTTTTTTAATTATTTTTTAATACATATTAATATAAATATATTCAAATCAAAAGTAAAAAAAACAACTAATATGAAGAGGAAGTAATACTTTTCTCCAAAGATTTATTTACTTTTTTTCCCCCAATTATGTTTCGATCCTAATTTCGGGATCGGATAGTACGTGAGGCCAGTCTTAAGTCTTAAGTCTTTAGTCAACCTGGGTAGAGGAGATACTTCGCGTGTATAAGTATAATTTTTGAAGCGACGTGACGCTTTGGCTTTTGGTGGAATCTTTTGCTTTTCGTTATTTTCCCCCGACTTTCCAACTCCTTCGTCGAGAAGTCAATCTTCACTCCCACTACGTTCACCTCTCTCATCCGAACCTCACTCGAGCTTTGCTCTTCCACTCCCCCATCACCCTACAACCATCACTACAACTGAGAAATTCCTCGGGCAACTTCAATGGCGATTCACCCTCCCAAGCAACACGTGCAAGAAATCTATAAGAAAATGTTCCCCGCTATGTAAATCAAGTAATTCAGTTTTGACCAAGGTTAGGGACTATATGCGATAAAGTATAAAAGGTTGGAATCAATATGCAGCGTAATAGATATTAATGATAAATTTATAATGAAAATTAAAAGTTTAAGACTTTTAGTGAAATTTACCTTCTTAAACCTAGGTTATTTTTTAAGATAACTAATACCAAAAGTCTCAAATCTTTAATTTCTTTTGCAAATTGATCCTCCACCCCTATTATCGTGGTTTGAAACCTTTATAATTTCTTGTATATTTGTACCCAGCATTAGTCAAGACTAAATTGACCCAAAATCCTAATTTATAGAAAAAAAATTAATAATTTAAATGACTCATTAATTGTATACAATTTATAGTACACGAAACCAGTCTTTTGGTAGAATCTTTTTGTTTTTTTTTGTAAGGGTAAACTTTACTAATTGTCCCTAAACTATATTTCATATTGCATAATTGTCCCAAAACTATCAAGTGTTACACCAATCACCCTCAAACTATTTAATTATTGTTATCTTATTTTGTCGTCCACCACATAGTTAAGAATGAATGGAAAGTTGGTGTTACATTAACAGTCACATCATTTTTTCATCCCACATTAGTAGTTATATCATTTTTCTATTTATCCTTAATGGCAGTGATGGACGGCAGAACAATTAAGTAACATTGAATACAGGTTATGAGCCATTAAATAATATTTGATAGTTTTAAGATAATTAATTAATATTAAATATAGTTTAGGGACGATAAGTGCATAGTACACTTTTCGTAACTTTCGTCCGACTTTCCAACTCCTTTCGTCCGACTTTCCAACTCCTTCCTCAAGAAGCAAAACTACCCTCCCACTACATTTAGCTCTTTCATCCCAACCTCACTCTCGCTTTGCTCTTCCACTTCCTCATCACCCCACAACTGAGAAAATTCTTCGAGCAACTCCAATGGCGACTCGCACTCCCAAGCAGCACGTGGAAGAAATCCGCCGGAAAAAGTTCTCCATCGGCGGGGAACCGAACCCCTTGACGGAGGATCTTCACCAGGCTGTCCGCAACCTCTCTGCCGAGCTCTACACCAAAGACGTCCATTTCCTCATGGAACTCATCCAGGTGCTTTTCCCTTCGTTTCACGCCCTTCTTCCGACGCTTGGTTCTTCAATTCGTCTGTTATTGCTGGCAGTGGCTTTGCGAATTCCATTTCAAACTTCCTACTGTGTTTGCAGAATGCGGAAGACAACGAGTACTTGGAGGGCGTCGACCCTTCCCTCGAGTTTGTCATCACCTCTCGAGACATTACGGCCACTGGTGCTCCGGCGACGCTGCTCTTGTTCAATAACGAGAAGGGGTTTTCCCCCAAAAACATAGAATCTATTTGTAGTGTTGGACGTTCCACAAAGAAAGGCAACAGGAAGCGTGGTTACATCGGCGAGAAAGGTACTTGTACTTATCTCAGGCTTTTACGAGCGCATTCATGCTTTGTTATTTCCTATGATTTTATATTCACATAATTTCAAACCCAATATAATGTAAGGGTAAAAGTAACCAAATTGAAAAGTAATTAATTTGATAAAATCTTTGTCGTAAATGACTTATTTGATAGTTGTATAGAATTTAAGGGCATGTTTGTTATAAAGTTTGAACTATAGTGGCAACTTAGAATATTTACCCATAAAAGTAAAATCAAAGCTCAATAAATTCGCGCAAAGTTAAGCGATTCATGACTGTTTGTTTCAGTTTTTTTTTTCCTTATAAAATCCTATAGAATTTGCTAATATTGATATGATTCTAATATAGACAATTGACAATTTAAATTCTCGCTGAAAGAGTAAAATGACTTATAATATAATGGTAAATGGTCAAGACACTTAATTATACACTTTAAAATCTTTTATTATATATAAATAGATATAGATAAACAAAGATGTTACGTTGCTATTAATGTTTCTGTCTCAATACTTGTACTATTGGACTAACTCAATATTTAATTATATGATTTACCATCTTTTTTAATATTGACAAATTTCTAAAAGAGCAATATGAGAAGGGTGTGCAGATTATGCAAAGAAATTTTTTCTATAAAAGAAAAGAAAAGACATAACAAACGAATAAAGTATATGGGTCAAGCAAGGAATAATTCCTAAAATTCCATCAATTTATCCAAATTGGCCATTTGAAGCCTTAGTATCCATGTTAGAGCATCATGAACACTGGTACAATTTTTGAAGTAAACTGAATTGGCCCCGTGATTCTATCAGCAATCTACGGTATTTTGCTGCATAAGGGTGGTGACATTTGACACCATTTTAGACAGGGTAGGCGGGAACTTATTAAAAATTTAGACTTAGAGAATTGAGCGGCTAATTTGGTCCATTTCATCTTGAGGGGTTGATCTGTCTAAATCAAAGTTTATGTGCTGTAACAGTAACTGGAGAAGTATTGAGGGGCTGCTAGATAGTTACTCCTTAAAGTGAAGATGTTGAATTAAAATAGGAGAAGTGACATTTGGCACATTGCCACTTTTGTTATATACTACATTTATCAAATTTTAAAGAGAAACATAATTAAATATAAATTTATGCTTAAGGTTGTTTTTAATAGTAATGAAAATTTAGGCCATACTTGTTAAAATAAGTTAGAGGTTAATGCAGCTAATTATTTCTCAAATATAAACCCTAAACGTATGTTCTTATGCATTTTTTTCCTTTTATATTTATGGTCTTAAATTTAATATTATTAAAAATTTGCTCAAATAAATAATGTAAAAATTGTGTCTCGATAGAAGATTAAAGCAACTTATGATTTAAGAGTAAAATGGTCCCCTCAACAATTTTTATATATTGTCTTCAACAAGGGTATTTTTTATAGTAACGTAAGCTCGGGCATTTTTGTTGCAAAATTTCAAATTCTGTGGCAACTCAAAGATTTTTCCATAATTTATTTATTTAACTTCTGGAGCACAAATCATATTTCCCAGCCATTAAGCTAAAGCTTTCAGCATGTATTTTCTTTTCCTTTTTATATCAATGGTTTTTTAATGGTATTAAAACTTTAATTTAATATATAATGACAAATTCATGTTTCATTGAAATAGCAAAATAATTTACAACTGAAGGGCAAAAAAGTTATCCAACATTTTGGCAGATTTGCAGTTTATGTGTGTGTTTGTGTTTATATATGTAGGTATGGATTTTCAGGTTCTGACAGAAACTTTGTCTTGGTATATAAATGTAGGAATTGGTTTCAAAAGTGTTTTCCTTATCACTGCTCAGCCGTATATATTCAGCAACGGTTACCAAATTCGGTTCAACGAAGGCCCTTGCCCACATTGTGATCTGGGATATATTGTTCCTGAGTGGGTTGAGGAGAACCCAACTTTGTCAGACATCAGGAATATATATGGTCCAGGATTCACCCTTCCCACCACAACAATTGTCTTGCCCTTGAAACATGACAAGGTTGGGGCTGTGAAGCGGCAGCTATCTTGTGTTCATCCAGAAATTCTGCTCTTCCTGTTGAAGATTAAACGCCTCTCAGTCAGGGAGTACAATGAGGATCCGAAGCTGAATACTGTAAATACAATTGCTATTACTAGTGAGACTGATATAGTGTCCAGGAAAAACATTGATGCAGAATCCTATACTCTCCATCTTGCTGCAGAAGAAAAGGGTGGCACTGTCGGAAAGGAATGTGGCTACTATATGTGGAAGCAGAAATTTCCTGTCAGGGAGGAGAGCAGAGTGGAGAGGAGAATGGAAGTTGATGAGTGGACCATCACATTAGCCTTTCCTTATGATGAGCGTCTCAATAGAGGCATGAGTTCACCTGGAGTATATGCATTTCTTCCAACAGAAATGATCACCAACTTCCCTTTCATTATCCAAGCTGACTTCCTGTTATCCTCCTCAAGAGAAACAATACTCCTGGATGACAGGTGGAATCAAGGGATTCTTGGCTGTGTGCCGGAGGCTTTCGTCAATGCATTTATTTCACTGGTGGTGAAAGTGACGAATGATGCTCCGGTTTCAAGTTTGGTTCAGATGTTCAATTTCATTCCTCTGAATGAGTCTTCCTATCGAAACTTTAATGTCATTCGGGACACGATCAGAACCAAATTGATGCAGGAAGATATCATTCCTAGTGACACGGGTATGGAGCAAAGATTCTTCCATAAACCATGTGAAGTCGCCAGAATAATGCCTGCTTTTTGGGACATTCTGGAGAAGGCAAGAAAAGAAAAGGTCAGCTTGCAAAATCTTTCTTTTGATGAAAGCTATAATATCTTGCATTCATCGTTTGATTTGCCCGAGTATGATCCTGTCTTGAATTTCTTGGGGGTTGGATATGTCGAAAGTGAATGGTATTCTAAGTGCATCCAGAGCACTAATCTTGCACTGCGAGTTACGGAGGATGTTTATCTGGAACTTCTTCTTTTTCTTGCCCATAACTGGTGTTCAAAATTCCACGCCTCCAACATTAAGAATATACCACTTCTTAAATATGTTGATCTTAATGGACATGTATCATTATCCTCCATCAGTGAAGCTGCACAATTGAATGCCAGGCTGACATTGTGCTTGTCTCAAAGGCCTTCATACACGAAATGGTTGATCGATTGCAACAAAGAGTTCAGATGTGTTGCAGATCATTTTTTTATGCCCAGCAGCTCACGAGATGCTATAGCTTCATTTTCCAAGAAGCGAGAGTTACTAGAATGGCTTCTGCAGCACGTGAATGTTGCGGCTGTTGATGTAAAGCATTATGCAACAGTGTTGAAGGATCATCTCAGGAGTGATAGAAAGCTTGTTATCATGTACACTCATTTTCTGTATCACTCACTGTCAAAAAGCTATCTATCAGCTGGGGAAGTTGCTGATCTTTGTGGTTCCCTGCCGCTAGTAGATAGCTATGGGTATGTCTCCGGAAAAGGCAATGGGGTCCTAGTTCCTGCTGATGGCAGCAAATGGGCTCATTTAATTGATAGTACAAATCTGTGGAGGAAAGAAAGCTTTGTTGTGTTGGGAGAAGATTATTTGCGTCCAGCCACTTTTGCAGGTGCTCATACACCTGCAAAGGTGCTTCTAGAGTTCCTAAAATCTCATGTGGGTGTGTCAGATGTTCCTTACATAAGTGCCCCTGATGCTCGAATCCCTGCTGTAAATGCACCGCTCTCTAAGGAAAACACATTTTTGCTATTGGCTTGGATCCGCAATTTGATATATATTCCAGAGAATTTCTTGTCAAGTGTGAAGGAAGGATGCTGGCTTCGGGTAACAATAAATGGTTCTTCTGACTGTAGACCCCCATCGAACTCCTTTTTTCCTTCCTCGTCTTGGGGAAATCTTTTGCAGAATGGTTCTGTGCTTGTTGATATTCCTCTAATTGACCGTTCCTTCTATGGTGATGGGATAAATGATTACAAGGAGGAGCTGAAAAGGATTGGGGTGATGTTTGAATATGGGGATGCTTGTCAATACATTGGTAAGCGCCTCATGTTACGAGCTGCTTCATGTAATTTAAGTGGAGGGCATGTGATCTCCATACTTAATTTCATCAGATATCTGAGAGAGAAAATGCTTTCTCCTGAACATTTCATCAAAAGCATAAAGGAAGTCAGATGGTTAAGGACTTCTCAGGGTAACAAATCGCCAGCAGGAGCAGTGTTATTTGATCGGGGGTGGAAATTTGCGTCAGAAATTAGTGACATTCCCTTTATTGATCAAGCTTTCTATGGTGACGAAATCTCTAGTTTCAAGGAAGAACTCAAGTTGCTTGGCGTTATGGTTGGTTTCAATGGCAATCACCAGGTTGTTATTGACCACTTAAAATCCGCATTATGCTTAACTGGTCTGAAAGCTGAAGCTTTCCTTTTGGCTCTGAGGTGTATGCATTCTATACCATCATCTGACAAACCTGTTGCGGCTCTTAAAAATACAAAGTGCGTGAAGACAAGTCTGGGCTACAAATCTCCTGGTGAATGTTTTCTGCCAGATCCTGAGTGGGGCTGCATTCTGCAAATTTTTGGCGGTTTCCCAATAATTGATTCTGTTCACTATGGAAGCAGCATCTTCTTGTACAGAAATGGGCTGAAGAGATTGGGCGTTGTCATGGAGCCTGAAAGAGCATTTAAGCACTTTTCTCAGACTTTTAAGAGGCAGGCATCACTGAGATCAATAACGAAAGAAAATGTGCTTTCATTCTTGTCATGTTACAGAAAGCTCATGAGGACTTCCCATAAATTTCCTGAAGAACTGAAGGGATGCATTAGAGAGGAGAAATGGTTGAGGACCAAGCTTGGTGACTTCAGATCACCAATAGATTGCATTCTATTTGGCCCACAGTGGGAAGCTGTCTTTCCCATTACTACTCTTCCTTTCATTGATGACACTGAGAAGTTTTACGGGAAGGAAATTCATGAATACAAGGAAGAACTGAAGAAGATAGGGGTTGTGGTTGAATTAGAAAAGGGTGTGGAGCATGTGGTTTCTGGTCTTTATCTTCCCCATGATCCTGGCCACATAACCCCAGCAAGTGTACTGTCACTTCTGAAGTGTGTGAGAATATTATTGAAGGACAGTGAATACTCCTTCCCAGAGGCATTTCTGAAAAAGATATCTGGAAAATGGTTAAAGACCACTGTTGGTTACAGGAGTCCTCATGAATGCTTGTTGTTCAATCACAAGTTCAAGTTGAAACAGATGGATGGGCCTTTCATTGATGAGTCGTTTTATGGTTCCAGCTTTAGCAACTACAAGAATGAGCTCATGGCATTAGGTGTTTGTGTTGATGTTCATGTAGGGAAAGGATGCAGATTACTGGCATGCCACCTTCATTTCCATTCTGATTTTGAAAAAATTCGTCGAGTTTATGAGTTCCTTCAGGAAGTAGGATGGAAGCCTGAAAGTGAAAGTGAGGCTGCTCGAGAAATTTGGATTCCCGGTGGATGTGAGAAAGGATTTTGGACCAGTCCTGAAAAATGTGTTCTACATGACAAAGATGGTCTCTTTGGCATGCATTTGAGTGTACTGGAAAACCGCTATGATGATAAGCTGCTATCTTTTTTCTCTGGTGCATTTGGTGTTAGGTCAAATCCTTTGAGTGAGGATTATTGCAAGCTCTGGAAGACTTGGGAAGAATCAGGAGAGCTGTTGTCACATGCCAAGTGCTGTGCATTCTGGAAATTTTTCGCCAAGTGCAGGAGTTCAGTGAGGGTTAAAGAGCTTGCTGATCACCTGTTAAAGCTTCCTGTGGATTCAAGCTCTGAAGAAGTTCTGTTATCTGACAAGAGGGATGTGTTCATAGCTGATGATCTTGAGATGAAGGATCTCTTTGCTCAAGCTGCCCCTCACCCAATATTTGTCTGGTATCCTCAGCAAAGCTCACCTTTGTTGCGCCAGAGTGATTTGCTTGAGCTTTATCAGAAAATGGGAGTTCATACAATCTCAGAGTCGGTGCAGAAGGAAGAGGTATCCTTGTCCAATGGCCAGGAATTTAAGCAGGCGCATGGTCAGGATTTTTGGATCCGGAAGGGGCTGGTGAGGCTCATTCTTGCCTTTCTAGCAGGGCCAGTTGTGAAAATGGAAGTAAACGAGAGGCAAGAAACAGTTCAGAGCCTCCTCAATACAACTGTACTTGAAACTGAGGTACCAATTTTGGTCAGGTACAGTTTGACTCTCTCTTCTGGTGAGATCTTAATTGTGCAAGCAACCAGATTCATACGTTGGGATAGGAAGAATTCAAAGCTTTTCACCCATAAACTGGATAAAACCTCTGGAGAAAAGGATCGTCTTCAGTATGCTACATACTTCTCTCAAGTGATAGCGCAGGGAATACTGTGGCAGAATGAGGATCAGAGTGCTTCGCTCTCGAAGCTCATCAAGTTGGGATTTCTTGTGGAGTTCAATGAAGAAGCTGTCGATTTTCTGATGAAGTTTGAGAATTTGCAGGTCTTCAAGGAGGATGAGGGATTCCTATCTGCAGTTTTACCTCAAGAGTAGCGGATGGCAGTATGATATATGCCATTTGAAACTGCCTCGTCTACCCCTTGTGTGTTTCTTCATCAACAATCCCTAGTATTCTGCTTCTCTTTTGCCAATAAGTGCGTCACTTGTGGTGTTATAAAGTTATTTGGCATGTGAAGTGCCAAGTGTGTGGCTTTAATTATGGTTATGTACGGATTTGATATGTGGCTTTGAATAGACCTACATGATTTCGATTTCATAAGACTCGTTACACTTTGTTTTTTCTTTTCATTGTAGATGTAAGATCTTTGGTTGTCATTGTTGCTCATTTTGGTTTCATTGGAGAGTTAAATTACATACTTCTCTTTTAGGCTAATGCTTGAAGCTGGTTGCCGTGTTCAGGCTAATGCTTAAGCCTGCAGTTTCATGCGCATATCAAAGTAGGTGCGGGTTCGGAACATGAAATGGATGATTGGAAGCTAAAAGACTCTACTTCTTTGCATTGCTGAGATGTAAATGTCTTAGAATCATGTCCTGTTACATATGAAAATTCCCTCACTCGTCTTTCTGCAGGGGCACAATGTCTCAGATACATGAAATTAATCTCATTCCCTGTAGTTGAACAGAAGCATGAAGCTACGTTTTATTCGCTCTACTGAGCTTCTGGCTAGCGATTTCAAGCAGAATGTGCTCTGTCAGGCATTTTGCGGTGGCTGGGTCGGGAAGACATTGGGTTGTAGCAGGATGTGACATTGAGCAAGTGCCTCATGGGTCTTCCTTTACGTAAGACCCCCTGAAATTTCCTCCTGCACTTGTCTCTTTTACTCTCCCTGGTCATTTTACCCTGTAACAAGCATAATTCATTTAGGTTCGGGTTTTATCGTTTAGCAGAAATTTAGGAATTAGTGCTAGTAATGGTTATGAAAGAAGAGAGCAATGTGCTTGCCTCATTGGAATTAAGGACTTCAGGTTCAGCCGCAGGAGCTGTAGAATCAACATCGTCTGAAGTTGATGCTCTAAAGCATTCACTGTCTTCATCATTTTCTGTTGAGTTGCGGCAGTAAACTCTGAAACTTGGTGATCCGTGGAAGGCGAATCTCGGGTCGAAGTCACTGATCCTTCTTCCTACCTCCTCTTGTTCATCTTTTTCTCCCCCAGGCTCAGCTGCTTCTACCAAATTATCCTCTTCTCCATCATCTTCTTCCCAGATGTCTCCTTTCTCTGGCGACGTGAAGTAACATTCGGTGGAGGAAAAGCTCTTCCTTGTGGTGCAAGCATCAACTTCCAACACAACCCCACTCATAAGCAAGTCTTTCTGGGAAAGGGTCATGCCTGGTTTTCTCCTCATGAAACAGTTGAGCTTTCGCCGGAATAGAGGCACCGGTGCTGCCCGCACCACCTCCACCTTTGCGCCGCCTAGTTTAGACATCCTGCAACCCATTAATGCTCAGTTGATTAGCTTTGGTTTTGATCTTGGAGCTCTGAGCTTGGGTTGTGGAATTTGGATTTCACTGGATGAATTTATAAGAACAAAGAGAAAAACATACTCTTTCGGATGGTTGTATTGAACAACTGTTGTGGGTCTTATTGGTTTTGCTGGTGTTGTTGCCTTAACTTCAAATGTCTGGGATTTCTGTTGCGGTTTTGTCATCTTAATCGATTGTTGAGAAGTTGTTTTGCCTGACTTGAACTGGCCATTTTTAGGCTCTGTAGAGCTGTATAGAACCAATGTTAAAGCAACAAAAAAAACAGATGATATTATTTCTGATCCATTTTGAATCGAACGAATCGAACGAAGACTAGTCACCTCCAGTTGCTTTTCCCTCACCGGCTGGCTATTCAACAAATTCCACAAAAAGCAAACGAAAGATCAAGAACAGAGAGAAGAAGAAAAGTGTCGGCTTTATTTTATCTATCTTTTGACGCTAAAGTAAGGATCTGAGTAAGAAATCAGAATTTTGGCAAACAAAAGTGATGGAGGATCTTTAGCAAATTAAATGCTCACTTGTTCGTTCCATGGGAATTAGTGGAATTGATTTTTTTTTTTTTCTTTAGAAGTTTCCAACCATTTCCTCACCATCCATCGTTTTACGGCTACAAAAAGGAAGCCGCACGGTCATTAAAATCTGCGCATGCTCATTATGACTTTTTTTACAAAAGAAAATACTATCTAGTTTTTGACTTAAATTTGATTAAATTTATTTAAATATAAATTTATAATTTTTTTAAAAAATTTATATTTCAAAACTACAAGACTTATAGCTTTTAAATATAATTTTTTAAAATTTTTGTATTAAATATTAATATAAATAAATTTAAACTGAACTTAGTAAAAAAAGCTGAATAGTGCAAATAACTTGAGACAAAAATCATATAACTTTTTCATTAAATGATGAGCAAAACATTACAGTGTAAATAACTATATGTACACACAAATTTCGCATGTAAAAATAACATGCTAAAATTAATTGTAGCACAAATTACAATATTGAAATTTAGAACAAAGATTTTGGGGGATCAACTCTTGTAAAAATAACGCGCTAAAATTAATTGTATCACAAATTACAATATTGAAATTTAGAACAAAGATTTTGAGGGATCAACTCTTGTAAAAATAACACGCTAAAATTAATTGTAGCACAAATTACAATATTGAAATTTAGAACAAAGATTTTGGGGGATCAACTTTCTAGCGTGCTTCATGTGCACAATCCTCTGATTTAACACTTCAAGCTTTTGGTGGAGACACGAACAGCTTCTTTACAAACATGGACTCCGAATTTTGTCTTGTATGAACATGAACCGAGGTTCCTGCCGCTTTTTTCAGTTTGAGATTTTTTGTTGCATTCCTTAGACTTGGGGTTACAGGCAATGTCCGCCGCTTTCTTGCCACTTTCCTTGAAGTTTGACTTGACGCAGTACAGAAACGAATCCTTCACATTCCTCGCTTCTTCTGCCCAATTTAGATTTGACCTTGATGCAGCTTTGTCCTGCGTTCTTTGCATTCCTCATCACTTCCGCCAGATCTAAACTTGAACTTGATGAAGCATTGTCCCATGTTTTTTGTATTCCTCACCGTGTTCTTTAAATCTGGTCTCGAAACGGAGATTTGTTATTGGGACTTGATTTCTCCTTTTCGCCAAGCGTTTGTACTTGATCGGCTTGAAGAGATAGAGAAAACTTCTTGTTAAGAGATTTTTCTTCCTCTCTAATCTTTTTGCTTCTTCAATTTCTCTCCTATCTCCCTTGGTCTTGAGGGCCTATTTATAAGTGTAGAAAGAAGGACTGACTTAGTTTAAGAAAATCACATGTGACAATTATCATGTATTTATATCTTATATTTATCTTAAGAGAAAATAAAGATGATAATTATCCCTCATTAATTATCCAATTTATTTAATTTAAAAGGATAATTAATAGAACATTCTAGAGTGTTCTAAAATATTTGAGTTAAATGATAGGCATGCACGGGCTTTAGTTATTTTGGACTTTGAAACCTAATTTTCCAAAATAGAGTTTGGAAAAAATAGCATAATGAGTCTTCATTCGGAGTCTTCACTTGTGTGCTTTTGAGCTCTAGAAAATTGAGTTTCTTGAACTTGTAGTTTCTAAAACTTGATGGATTTTTGAATTTTGGACATCAATTTAGAAATGGGCTAGACGATTTAAATTTGGTTTAATATATATTTAACCCAGTTAAATTTTGATGTCTATAAATACCCCCTCAAGATTATTTATTTATACACTGTTTTATGTGGTGTAATAAATATAATAATCTTGATTTTTTTTAATGAAAAAATTTGTCGTGTCCTTCAAGATGTAAGAAGAATTTTGTCATGAGTCATGTCCTTGGTTGCGCCAACTTTGGTCTTCTCCATTAAGTATATTTCCAATTTAAGTAAGAAATAATTTGGTTTGAGTTCCGGTAGCAATCAAACTTGTCTTGAACTAGAAGTTGGATTTGTCTTTAATTTTATGACAAATTCATGCGTCAGAGTAGAGCTTTAATTCCATTAGGATTTAATCTCCAAGTTTAATTAGATTTTGCAAACCCAATTGAATCAAACTAGCAACTTCTATAAATTTGGCATCAACCTACTAAACTTCTTCAGCCGCACCAAGGTAGGGGTTTTTTTTTCTTACGCTTTCTTGCTTCGTTACTACTGGACTTTTATTCAATTCTCCAATTTTCCACAAATTTATTTGCGCAGTCAAGCTGAGGCCTGCTTTATTCTCAAGAGTCAAGTGCAGCCTTTTGTTTAACCAAGGATTTATTTTCTCCTAGGTTCGGTTTTTTTCCTACGTGAAGGTTTTCTTTTACCTTGTTTTTATTTTCATGCTTATGCACCTTTGTTTCTTTGCACTTGTTGACTTGTGGTGCGCATATGTTCTCGCCTTTTGCTTGTCCTAATTGTTGACTTGTCATGGTCATATGCTTTTGCTTGTGCTTCTGAATTGATTTATCTCCAAGTGCATCAACTTCCCAGCTTTTATTACGGCAGCAACAGGGCATTTATTTCCTTCACGGCCCCTTTTTTTTTTCTTTTCATGTCAGAGTATTTTGTTGTTCTCTTTTGTATTGCATGCTTTTTCCCTTGAACAACTTGTTTCAAGCTTTGGGCCTCCTGCTTATTTTTGTCTCCGTGGGCGCAAATAGGTCTTGGAATCTGTTCGAAGCTTCTGATCATCTTGTCTTGCTTGGTTTTTTTTTTTTTTTTATGAACAGTTACCCAGTGCCATTGAACTTAATTCGTGGCTATCGATCAAATTTTTTGTTGGCCTTTAGGCTGATAATCACAAGCATCCCCAAGCTGTGGCATTTTTTTTTTCATTTTGTTGTATACTCATATCCATTAATTATTTCTTGCTTCCTCTTTTAAAGTCGGCTAAAGCAAGATGCACCTTTATTTTATTTTATTTTATTTCTTTTCTACGGGGCTTCTTGGTTTGCTTGAGTTTGTGACTCCTTGATGCCATGAGGAACTAAGGGCTTAGGTATAGATCATCTCCAAACTTTGATTTTGGATTTTTGGATCTTTTCGGATATCGAGGGCATAGATGAACCTTTTAGATTTTAAGGCAAATCTTTTCAACTTTATCTTTGTGTCTCTTTTTAGATCACGAACCGCCTAAGTCCTTTTACTGTGGAGTGATTGCCATTGCTTTTGCTGCTACATCAATTTTTTTCCGAGTAGGATATTTTGTTGCAAGATAGCTACCCCAAATGTGCACTCAAAAGTTGTACCAGCTTCCAGGTTTATGAAGATTGACTGGATTGCCAAGTTTGGAGATAACATGTATTTGATACTTCCGAAAGCCATCATGAATACACGTTCTGGAGGAAATGCTAGTCATTTAAGCTCGTCATTCGCTATCCTTCCGTTGGTTCCTATGCCATAAAGCGCCTAGACCAAGTTGAGGAATTAGGCATGTTGAGGCTTAGTGAGTATCCCTTGGAGAAGGATATGGTTCCTAGAGATGTTGTCTTCCCCGATTGTCAACCGTCTTTGTGTTCTTCCCTGTCCCATGTGGATGTTCATGACTTTCCAAGGCCATATGTAGCAGAGCTTATTCCCTATTGTCAACTGAAGTGGGGCTCTTCCCTTGATTCAAGAGGTAAGCTTTAATATTTGCGTGGCTTCAAGGAGTAGACTATCGACACTTGTGGTTTGCTGCATGTGAACAGGCTTAATGACTGAGCTTCCCTTGATGTTTAGGTTTGGAGCTTCAACTAGTACACGGACAGGCAACTTTTCTAAAGTTTCAACTATCACGTTTTTGACAGGGGTTCCAAATTTGCAGCTTGGCATCGAAGCTTTATACTTATAATTTCTCACTTCAAAAGTTGATGGCTTTTAGCTTTCTCTCTTTTAAAGTCCTCACCTTGGTGATATTGACTCCAACCTTGAAAAGAAGACTTGAGTTCGTGACAAAGGATTTTTTTTTTGTTGATTTAGCCGTTCATAGTTTATACTCGTGTAGGCCAAGAGCATTACATTTTTTGTTTTGAGGATTTTGCGGTACGTAGTTTATACTCGTCCGGGCTAGGAGTATCACATTTTTTTCTTGTTTTGTCATACAGTTTAGGCTCTTGTGACAAGGAGCATGCCCTCAAGTCTTCATGCGTAAAACTTCTTCAAGAACTTCCCATTGATGCGGCCGATTTTTAAACCGTCCTTGTCCACTATCTTGTAAGCACCGTTGGTGTAGACTTCGGTCACCATGTACGGGCCATCCCACTTTGACATGAACTTTCCTCTGGTGCACTTCGTCATGATGATTGGTCTCCTACTGGCTAACACCAGGTCTCCAACTTGAAAAATCGTCGTGTACATTTTCTTGTTGAAAGCTTTTGCCATGTGAGCTTGATAGCACTCTAAGCATTGTTGAGCTTCAAGTCTTTTTTTGTCTAAAGCGTCCAGCTCTTCTAGCCACAACTTGGCATTTTCCTCATTGGTCAATTCTTCTTGCAAAGCTATCCTTAAAGAAGGGATTCGGCATTCCAATGAGAGGACTGCTTCCACGCCACAAATCAAGGAATATGGATTTGCTTGATTAGGGGTTCGATGTGTCGTTCGATATGCCCAAAGGACTTCTCCAATTTTCTCATGTCAATCTCTTTTTGATCTGGAGGTGACCTTTTTCAAAAGGTTGCACATCATTTTATTGAAGGCTTCGGCTAATCCGTTTGCTGCAGCGTTGTATATAGATGAGTTATGTTGGACAAACTTGAACTTGGCACAAAATTCATTAATCAATTTATTGTAGAATGGCTTTCCATTGTCAGTGATGATGTAGCGGGGAACTTCATATCAGTAAATGATATTTATTTTGATGAATTCCACTACATTCTCCTTCTTGACTTCCTTTAATAGGATAGCTTTCGCCTATTTTGAGAAATGATTTGTGGCGACCAAAATGAATGAGTGCCTAGCGGATGAATTAGGAGTGATTGGCCCCACAATATCAAGCCCCTAAGCATCAAAAGGCCAAGAAGCCACTATAGGATGTAATAGCTCCGGAGGTTGATGAATAAGGTTGGCATAGAATTGGCAGGCTTGACATCTCTTGGCATAGCTAATGCAATCTTTTACCATAGTTGGCCAATAATGCCCCATCCTTTTGATACGATGGCAAAGTTTTAGTCCAGATTGTTGAGCTCTACAGATTCCAGAATGAGATTATTGTACAACTTGGCCAGCTTCTTCATCATTTAGGCATCTGAGAAAGACTCCTTCGATAGAGCGGCGATAGAGAACTTCCTTGAAATGAATGAACCTTGGTGCTCTTTGGTGAATATCAGCTCAACAGCGATGGTCTTCAGGTAGGTTACCATGTTCCAAGTAATTAGTAAATGGTTGTGGCCAATCCTCTTTTGGTTTGATGATGAATATAGTATGACTGCACCCATATTTTTCAACTAACATTTACGGTACCACGCATTTCTTGTGCACTTGGATTGAGGCTTTTTGCTCAATTGAATTTGCTAGAACGGTTGCTAGGTTAGCTAAAGCATCGGTATGCCGATTGTGCCCTCGAGCAACATGATAGATGTTTACTTGATCTAATTGCTCCAGTAAATACCTTGCATATTTGAATAAAGGGAGAAGTTCAGGTTTTCAAACATTGTATTCTTGGAAAAGTTGATTGACCACCAGCTTAGAATCTCTAAAGATCTCCAATTCTTAGATTTACATGTCCATGGCTGCTTCAAATCTAATTAGCAAAGCTTGGTACTCCGCTACATTATTCGAGCACTTCTCGAGTAAGCTGAAAGAGTATGGAAAAACTTCATTGTAAGGAGAAACGAACACCACACCTGCCTCCACTCCATATTCTCAAGATGCACCATCAAAGAACATTTTTTAGGTCAGGATGATTTGTGCAAAGAAGACTTTCTTATTCGGTAGGTCTTTTAGGAGTTCCCATTCTACAGGTATAGGGTGATCAACCATGAAGTCTGCCAATGCTTGTCATTTGATTGCCTTTTATGAGATAAACACTATGCCAAATTCGGACAAGAAAAGAACCCATTTAGCCAACTTTCCCAAAAGCGCCCATCTTGACATCAAGTACTTCAGTAGATTGGCCATTGACACAAGATGGACTACATGGGTTGGCATATGATGCCTTAGCTTTTTATAGCAAAGATCAGTCCAAGGCATATCTTCTCAATGGGAGAATAGTTAGCCTCTGCCCCCACTAGCCTTTGACTTAAGTAGTATAGTGTATTTTCCTTCCCCTTATCATTTTGTTGAGCAAGAAGTGCCCCCAAAGAGTGTTCTTGCGCAGCTATGTACAATATTAAAGGCTTTCTTTGAATCGGAGCAGCAAGAACGGGTGGATGGAGTAAGTAGTCTTTTATACTTTGAAATGCATTTTTGCAAGTGTTATCCCAGATAAAAGACGTATCCTTTTTTAGGAGCTTACTAAACGGGTGGCATTGTCCTGTTAGGTTGGAGATAAACCACCTTATGTATGCTAATCTTCCTGCAAGCTTTTAAGCTCATGAATGTTACTTGGCTCAGCGATTTTCAGTATTACGTCTATCTTTGATCGGTTCACCTCGATGCCACGATGACGGACAATGAATCTTAAGAACTTTTCAGAAGTAACACTGAAAGCACATTTGAGAGGATTCATCCTTAGTTGATATTTGCGGAGTCAGTCAAAGATGTCACGCAAGTCCTTTAGGTGTTTTGACTTGCTTTTCATCTTTAACACTAAGTCATCAACATAGCATTCTAATTTCTTGTGCAACATGTCATCAAAGATTCTTTGCATTGCTCGTTGGTAAGTTGCACCGGCATTGTTGAGTCCAAACGGCATAACTTTGTAGCAGTAGATCCTTTTTAGAGTATGAAAGGCTGTAAACTTCTCATCTTTTGGATCCATGTGATTTGGTTGTAACCAGAGAACCCATCCATGAAAGACAAAGCTTCATGTCCCGTCGTTGAGTCAACCATTAATTCTGTTATTGGCAAAGGGAAGTCATCCTCTGGGCAGGCTAGATTCAGATCCCGAAAATCTATACAGATTCTGATTTGGCCATTCTTCTTCCTCACGACCACAATATTTGAAATCTAGGTGGGATATTTAACTTCTCAAATGAAACCTACATCAATAAACTTATATACTTCAGCCTCAATTTGTGGAAAAAGTTCTAGCCGAAATCTCCGTTGAGCCTGTTTGACGGAGCAGGATCCACGCTTCATGACAAGGTGATGGACAACGATCTTTGGATCCAATCCGGGCATTTTATTATAGGACCATACAAAGACATCTTTATATTCTTTCAACAGCTCAAAATACCTTGCCTCCTCTTTAGGACTCAATAGGGTGCTTACAAACATTGGCCTTGGATGATCCGACATCCCTATGTTTAGTTCCTTTAAGTCATCAATAGTTGCTTGCCCCATTTCCTGAAAAGCTTCAGGTGCAGGGCTTGGTTCAATTTCTTCGTCTACTTCCCTCATGCTCGGTTCATCTTGATCTTGCCCTTCAAGTGTGACATTATTGTAGGAGGCTACTTCCTCATGAAGATCATCATCTTGGTGAAATGTTTGGTGCTGACGCCTTTGTCTCTTTTGCCTTTCGCACTTGGCCTTTACTTGTGCTTTCGGACAAACTCTATTTGACCCGAATCATGCAAAAATAGAGGTCGTTTATATATTATTGGTTGGGGCTTTTGGTCCTAAGTGTTTAAACACGGAGACTTGAACGTTCTCACGGGTTTCTTTTTTCTCTTGGTTGACCTGTAAATTCATGTGGTCCTCATCATACTCGTAAATTTAGATTATCACCGAGTTGCATGACGCATTCTTTGTGACGTTAGATGGTTGATATCATAAACCATGCTTTTCTCCAAGTTGCCCCTTTCCAAGAATTGTATCCAAATCACCAAGTTGACGGGGGTTCACCCTTACCATATCATGCCTTTTGAAATAATTTCTTGACCTTGGGACCAAACCATATATTTGCTTTCAAGCTTTGAAATTCTTTTATTTTCTTTGTAGGTTCATCAGACACAGCCAATTTAGAGAGCGAGAAAATTAGTAGGACCAAGTCTACTTTAAGAACTTTAGCATCTTCTTTAGAAAAGCGAGGTTTATTGGTCAAGGCAAGGATGTTGCCTTTGGTGCTCTTTGCTTTAGGGAGCATTATGGAGAAAGCCTTGGGCTTTGTATCTTGGAAGTCCTCAAGGTAGAACTTGGCATCAGCAAAATGGGTTTCCTCGATGGCAAAAAGGGCAGTTTCTGCCACGACACGTTTGATGCTTCCATCACTATCAACATACTTGAAGCATTGGTGCCAAGTTGATGGTACAACTTCATTTTCATGCATTTAAATACGCCCATGCATCTAAGAACAACTCCATTGTAAGCTAAAGTTTCCCTGCAGAGCATTGCCCTTTTTCGTTGAAACCTTGGATGATCAACTTGCTACTTGAAAGATCATTTGCGGATAGCTTGACCTTCTTTAGTGTTCAAATAGGCATGATATTCACAGTAGAGCCACTATCAATTAAGATTTTCCCAATTCGGTGTTTGTGAATATATCCGTTTACATAAAAAGGTCGATTATGTCGACGATGACCTAACTGTAAGTCTTCATCATCAAAAGAGATTGTAGCCATGCAAGTGACACGCTTATCATTTGCCTTTGTGAAATACTTTTCCTTCGTAAGTTCCTGGGTCAATGAGCACTTGAAGCAAGGCTAACAGAACATCTTGCGTTAGCTTGAAGACCTCATTCATGGTCATGGTTACAGGGAGATCTTTGAGTTTGGAGATGATGCTGGCCTTTACCACATTAACTTCATCTTCAATGCTTGCTTTGTCAGGTTCCTTTTGGCTACGACTTGATTTGCTATCTCCATGAACACTTATGGTGTTTACCTTCACATTATGTTTTATAAAATATGACTCGGGGAAATAGTCAAGTAGTGTCACGGACCTCATAACCACCTGTAGTGATTCTGCATCTATTGGATGTAGTGGTTTCAGAACTTTCCTAGACATTTGAGGATACATTCTTGTGGGGTTACACCTATTTAACCCTTCCAGCTTTTTTTCTTTTTGAGCTTTTAGCAAAGGGATAATGTGGTGGTTGATTCCTTCTTCATCTTCGGTCTCTCACCATTGTCCATTCACCATCTTGCTCATCTGACGGACTGGAACTTGTTAAATCTCCCTACCCAGTTGGTTTTTCCGCTAGGTAGCTCATCGGGTTGAACATTCTTGAAGGACTTGGGATGCTTACCCTTCTTATCCAAGCATATTTTTCTTTCTTACTTAGGAACGTTGACCATCCATCACTGACTTCATCTTCCAACTTAGATGAAGACTCCAATGTATCTAAATCATCAATCATGACTTCATAGAAGCTTGGGGCATTTGGGTCTTTAGAGTATTTTGGCATCCCAGGGTATGCATAAATAGTTGTTACCTCGCCATCGACCTCAAATGTTACTGGAACAACATTTTTTAAACTACATGTGAGTACTTCAAGTGTATTTTCCTTTTCTGTAAAGTCTTGAGCAGAGATCTTGACTTCATCCTCAAGTTTTTCTACGAACTTTGGGGAAGTTGCTTCAAAGCATATCTTGACAAATTTGGCAACTAATGGTTCCTCCAAATCATCGAATTTGATATGCCCTTCCTTTTTCATGTGGACTATGAGATCTTTCAACACAAAACATTTCTCGATGAGATGGCCAAAGATACAGTTGAATCGGTAATACTTGGGGTTGTCCACTCTTCCAACCTCCTCCGGTCTTTTTGGGTTTGGCAGTTCTATCGAGTTCCTTTCTAGCAATTGGTTCAAGATTACGGGCACATCCAAATCTGTAAATGGCTATTGCTTTGCTTCAAGTTCCTTAAGTGTCAATCTTTACTTTGCATCTGGTTAGCCCTTCACAAATTTAGTATCAAGACTTGAGTTCCCTTTGGAGATCTTCGTTGGAGTTGTAGCTACAACCATGGTTTCTTTTGTCTTCACAACCTTTTCTTCCTTGTCTTTCTTGCCATCTCTCTTTTGAGAGGAACTGCTTAGAACATAGCTCCCATGCCTTGCAATCTAGATCTCCAAGTAGTGAGCCCTTGTTACGAGTTCTTCGAATGAGTGTGGCATGTTTCCTTTCAAGCTATAGAGTATTCCCCAGTGCATCCCTTGCACACATATTAATAGAAGAGGCTTCACTTATCCATTCTTTGCAGTTTAGGACGTTGGCTCTCCATCACTCTATGTATTCTGTCACTGGCTCGTCCTTCATTTATTTGAACTATCAACTCCGGGAGGCTGACCATCTTTCTCGTGCTGTAGAAGCGTAACAAAAACTCTCTTTCAAGTTGGTCCCATCCATCAATGGATCCAGCAGGAGTATCTGTGTACCAGTCAAAGACAGCTCTTTTCAATGATCACACAAATTGTTTCACCATAAGATTATCATAAGTCCCGACATTGTTGCTGGTTTCAATGAAGTAAGCCACATGTTGCTTCCGATTGCCCTTGCCATCAAATTGTTGAAATTTTGGTGGTTGATAGCCTAACTGCATCCTCAGCTCATTGATCCTCCTTGAGTATGACTTTGCATACACTGGGGATGATTGCAGAGTCAGTTCAGATTGAGCTCGAATGGTATCCATGATCATGTGGTACAGTTGCTGCAAAGACAATGAAGTCACAGACCTTTTGGCAATGTCGTTCAAAGCACTTTGCGGGACCATACGATTATATTAACTTTGCTTTTGCTGCTTTTCTATGTTCTTGAGCTTTTCAGCAATAAGATCAATAGGTTGCTTAGCGGCACTTGTAGTTACTTCCCCGGGAAAATGTTGAGCTTTTAATTTACTCATCAACAATGCAATTTGGGCATCTTTCTCTTCAAGTTTGGTTGTCAACCTTTCAATGGAAAATGTCATTTGCTCAAGACGATCCTTAGGATTTCTAGAATCTGTTACCAAAGCTAGCAACTTCAACTATGAGGATGAAGAGTAATTTGCCCACCTTTTTTTTTGGGAAAGTCACAAATTCAGTTTTAGATTCTTCACTTGTGGTGGCTTTCTTTATTGATGTCTTGGAAGATAAATGAGCCCTTATCTTCAAAGCGGAAACTTCTGTTTCTTTGTTCCTACTTGAGTGGTTAGAGTGGCTTGAAGGATTGGATATCCCTTTTGTTAGTTGAACTTTTTGTTTCTCTTCAGCAACTCTTCTTTTTTGCTTTTGTGGAGACGCCAATTGAAATCCTTCAGCACGACCTTTTGCACAAGTGACCACTATGACTTCCTTTTCCTTTGCCGCAGATTTCTCAATGTTAACAGCAGCACTTCGGGCTTCCATGATCTTTACTTGAGTTTCTTCAAAGCTTTCTTGATGTGAAAGATGAGAGATAGAAAAAAACCCCAGTGGAGTCGCCAAAAATTTGTACGCACAAATTTCACGTGTAAAAATAACACCCTGAAATTAATTGTAGCACAAATTACAATATTGAAATTTAGAACAGAGATTTTGGGGGATCAACTCTCTAATGTGCTTCACGTGTACAATCCTCTGATTAACGCTTTGAGCTTTTGGTGGAGACACAGACGGCTTCTTCACAAACACGAACTCCGGATTTTGCTTTGCACGAACACGAACAGAGGTCTCTGCCGCTTTTTTTGGTTTGAGATTTTCTGTTGTACTCCTTGGACTTGGGGGCTACGGGCAATGTCCACTGCTTTCTTGCTACTTTCCTTAGAATTTGACTTGACACAACACATAAATGAATCATTCACGTTCCTCGCTGCTTTAGCTGGGTTTGGACTTGAGCTTAATGCAACACTGTCCCATGTTCTTTGTGTTCCTTGCCGCTTCCGCATGATTTGAACTTAAACTTGATGAAGCACCGTCCCATGTTCCTTGCATTCCTCACTGCGTTCTTCAAATCTAGTCTCGAAACTGGGATTTGATCTTCTTTGGACTTGATTTTTCCTTTCGCCGGGCATTTGTGCTTGATCGGTATGAAAAGCTGGAGAAAACTTCTTGTAAAGAGAGTTTTCTTCCTTTCTAATCTTTTTACTTCTCCAATTTTTCTCTTCTCTCCCTTGGCCTTAAGGGCCTATTTATAGGTATAGAAAGAAGGTGGCTTGATTCAAGAAAATCACATGTGATAATTATTATGTATTTATCTCTTTTATTTATTTTAAGAGAAAATAAATATGATAATTATCCCTCATGAATTATCCAATTTATTTAGTTTAAAAGGATAATTAATAGAACATTCTAGAGTGTTTTAGAATATTTGAGCTAAATAATGGGTATACACGGGCTTTAGTCATTTTGGACTTTGAAGGCTAATTTGCCAAAATAGACTTTGGCAAATATAACATAATGAGTCTTCATTTGAGTCCTTTGATTGCTTTCTTTTTAGCTCCCAAAAATTAGGTTTCTTGAACTTGTAGTTTTCCAAAACTTGATAGACTTTTAAATTTTGAATATCAATTTAAAAATAGGATAGACAATTTAAATTTGGTTTATATATATTTAACCCAATTAAATTTTGATGTTTATAGCATACAGTGAAAACAATCACAACAATTAGGTAACAAAAAAAGGTTCTGCAAAATCGTTTAATATCTTAGCTTTTCTTTTAAGAAATATGTATTGATCTTTTTAGTCCTTCTCCGTCAATTTGATCAGGTAAAATTTTAATACTCGTGCCCTTACATCAAATCTGTTCCATTATTAGTCAATTTCCCCACACAAAGATCGACAAATACACACTCGCTCAAATTGTTATTCCTTATCATCACCATTTGCCATAAAAATAGATTCACGGGGTTCATGTGTTACTCCTGTTCATCATTTACCCCTCAAACGTGAATATTATGCTGAGCTGAGAAGAAAATTATTGGGATAAAATTGAAAGTAATTAAAATTAGTGAAATGGTTTGAATATTTGGTTACCATCTCTGTCCTAGAACATTTGAAGCATTTCGTTTGGTTGGAAGGTTAAAAAAATTATGAGTTATTTTCACTTTTATCCTTTACTTTTTGCATATAAATAAAAAATTTTAAAAAAATGAATATTGAAATAATAGTTTAAATGATAACATGATAACTTACTAAATATGAAAATGTTTTAACGATTTGCAACTATTCAAAATATAATATGTTATAACATGGGCTTAGCCAGAATTTCAGGTTAGAGGGATTTAGGATTTTTTAATATAAACTTTATATATAAAAATAGCTTCATTCAAATTATAGGAAAAATACACTAAATATCATAGTTAAACACATTAGATAAAATTGACAAATATACAGTAAAAAATTACAAAAAGTGCAAAAATTGCTGCCTGAGACTTCACGAATCTTTATTGTCACAAGCACTTTTTTTTTTGTTTGCATATTTTGTGTGATCTCTCTGTGTAATCTTTTTGTCTCCGTTTGGTTTGTTGCACCAAAGAAACAAAGCCAATTGTGGCTTTTATATGCACGACAAGAGACACATTTTGGTGACTAGCAAGGGCGACCCAAAAAGTGGTCGCAACTTATCGCTAAGAAGTAGGCACAATTTACAAAGAAAAAAGGGAAAATTGCCGAAGGTGAACCTACATTTGTGCCCCATGTTTCAAATACCTACACTTGCCACACTTAAGAGTTAGCATACCTATACTTACTCCTTCTAAAACTAACTCTGTTAATGATTGTTAAAAAAAAAAAAAAAGGGGAAATTGTCTAACTTTGCCATTCTAGTCTTTTCTTTTTTAGAAACTTTGCCCTTAACTTATACCTCAAACAAGCTACCCAAGTTCTTCTTTATTGTTTGAATATACCCGACTTTTCTTTAACTCAATCAAGGCCAATCTCATCTTCGCCAATCGATGAATTAGAGTAGGCAAAATTGAAGCAATCACGTCAAAATTGGAGCAGGCGGAATCGGAGTAGTCATGTCGAGTCACCGCCGTCTGAAACTTCCTCTCTAGCAAACCCAAAGCCACCATTGGCATCCATGGTTGATAAAATGAGTTTTGTGGAGATAGGGAGGGATGGAGGAGACAAAGTGCAAAGTTTGAGGGTACAAAGTTATGAAGTGAAGAAGTTTACAATGATAAAATGATTTTTTTTTCTTTTTTAATAGTCATTAACGTAGTTAGCTTTAGAGGGTGTAGGTGTAGGCATTTAAAAAAGAGAGAACACAATTGTAGGTTCACCTAAACCTCAGAGGGGTCCAAGCATTTTTCTCAAGAAAAAATGGCAACCAATTAATGATCACAAAAAATTGGTTGCTGCCAATCTGTTGCCTCTCCTAAAATCTCCACATTGGTAATCTACAAGAAACAAGATTGATCAATACACTTCAGTACCTTTACCTTATAACTTTCCATCCTTTATTTTTTTTCCTTATGTTTTTGTTTCTCCTTTCTAACTTTTTTTTTTTGCTCAATTTAATCATTTCTAGCAAGAGATTTGGCCAAAATGCAGATCATGAGGGAAGAGTGCTGTTTTCTACAAGAGTCTGACTAAATTAAAGAAGAAACCATTTGATCTCTTTAACACAAGGAAGAAGTTGATTTCTTCTCCAAGAATCTCAAGCTGGATATTCATGAGGATTCTCCTTTTTTGAGTTCAAAGGCCTTTGTCTCTTGAGTGAAAAATTTTAAATCTGAGTATCTAAAATCACTGAGTAAAAAATTTTAAGTTTAGGTATTTAAAATCATTGACCAATTAGTGACCCTCGAAATTGACGGCTATAAAGTATATAGGAGTTGATTGTCATACTCTGGCAACCAATGTTGTGGTGATTGACTAATGATCGACATTTTTTGTTCCCAAAAAATGAAATAACGACAGATTGGTGACTAATTTGTTGGCTAGTTTTTCACATTTCTCCTACAGTGATCTAAGCTGAGTGAAATGTTCTTGTCTTTTCCCTACATCCTAAGTCAATTCTACTTTGGCTTTAACAAGACACTTGACTAGTATGGCAATAAAAAAATCCCAAAAACTAATTGAATTTTCAACTATAAGTAAAAAATTGAACCTAATACATTAATATTGGGTATGAATTTTATAAGAAAAAAATTAAAACCAATAATTTTTACTTTCTTTATTATTTATGTTGCTATATATATTTTTTACTATTTAATTTTTTGAAATAATTTTTAAAATATGCATCATATATATAATTGTTAAAAAATATTAGGGGCCAGGAGACACCTTTAGCCCCCCTTAGCTCCATCTCTAATAGCAAAAGTTTTGGGATAGATGAAGTATCTAGTTTAGATTTGTCTGAAATCAAACTTTCTATTTTGTTATCAAATTAGTTGGTTGGTTCCTAAACTTAAATGATAATATGTATTTTGTGATGGATCCTATTAAACCTGCATAGTGCATATAAAGGCAATGAGAAATTTTATTAAAAGGCAAAATAATAAGAGCTTCATTTCATAGAGGAAGATGAAAGAACAAACGCCCTAAACCTAAGAACCTAACCCTTAAAATGGAACAGAAATTAATTTAAATCATAAAAATAAAGCCACCCCTAGATCTAAAAGAGAACAAAATCCACCTAAAAACCCTAACACAGAACCTTTTGAACATAACCCTATCTTGGAGGAAAATAGAACACTAGTTGGCTCTCATGGCTTCTTTTTGACAACAATTTCCCTAAGATGTAGATACAGCCCCTCTCCACAACCTATATTCTCCTTACTAGATTCTACTTTTATAATTTATGTTGTTCTCCTATCTTTTTAGTTCCCGATTTACAACATCTCCTTTTTTTTTTTTTTGGCTCAGTTTGAGATGTACACTTCAACATCCTTCTTTTCCTATCCACTTCCTTGATAAATTTTATGGTTAAGTCACCAAACTCCTCAAAAGTAAACTCTGCAAGTTTACACGCCTTTCCCAAAAGTCTATCAGCCTAAGCAAATAAACTTGTTTGCAAAGATTCTTCACCGTTAACATCACACAGACTCTCAACTTGGTGAATCACCCACAAAGGTTCCATATTATTCACAATTTCTAAAGGAACCCTTTCTGGTTTGACCTAACTACACTTTGTCTCCCTTATTTTTGAAAACTTACACTTTACCCCTATTTCTTTTATACTATCCGACAACAATTTCTGAAATCCTAGTTTAAGTTATACGATAATTATCTTTCATTAATTCCAATCTATCCACTATTTTCTTTATAGTTAACAGATATTTTAAATTATTAAATTTTTTTTTCTCTTTAAATGATTGTTTGTAAATACAAATCAGTGTTCTTTTAATATTAGTGATAAGCTTATATTTATTATATTTATTTCTCTCATATTTAGTATGTTTTAATATGTTTTGAACCTTAAATATATATTTTGAGTATGTTTTGTAGCTTAGAGCATATCTGGACTTAATTGATTGAAAGTGAATTTAACTTGCCATTTTACAGGTTTTAATTTGGTTGTGCTCTTTTCAGGATGTTGACAGATTGGTGATGTTCCGGTAGAAAAATTATATCTTGAGCTACAGAGATCGGAATGAGGTGATTCTTGATTCATTGGAAAGCTAACATCTGGAGCTACAAATCACATTCAGACCATAAACCCAGTTTGCACGTTAAGAGGGTCAAATTCAGCTTCAAAGTCGCGATTTATGAGTCACCGCCGGTTCAGAAGCAGTTGCGGTATTTTGGACATATCTTTGGCTGTAGATGTCCGTTTTATGCGATTCAGGTGTCGTTTCGAAGATAAGAAAGAGATATACAACTTTTATGCTTTGAGTTTTGAGAAATAATGGTTGAATCAAGGTCGAAAATCAGCTTGAAGTTGCTGTTGCTGTTGCTGTTCTGGAGCATTGCTTGGCTGACAACTTTGAAACCTTATAGTTATTTTGAATCTTTTTATTTGTTTTGGTACTTTTGTAATAATATAGAAAATTTAGGGAGTTTTTATGAGTTTAGCCATAGGTTTTAGTTTTCTTTTGGTTTAAAAGCGCAGCCGCTAGACCCTGGGCGCATCTTTGCTTTTTCGTTTTTTAGTGTTTTTTTCAATTGTTCTTTGTTTCTCTTCTGATCATGGCTGAGTAATTTTCTGGTTCAGTTCTAGGGACGATTTCCATCGCCAACACCGGTTGTGAGGATTGATTTTTCTTGCTTAAACTTTCTTTAATTTCAAGTATTTACTTCTTTATTGTTCAGATTTATTGCAATTAATTTTCCTGTTCTCGCTTGTTGAATTGGTTCTGCAATTGCAAATCTGCTTGATTTTCTTTCAACCGCTTAGGTGAAGAATTCAATTAGAAGCAAGTGAATTGATTGGAGATTGCTTTTATTTCTGGTTAGTTCATACGAAGAAGTAAGACAGGTTAAATTGTTCAAGCTTTTGGATTGTTGCCTGGAATAAACTTTTTGGTTCATTGATCTTAATGCTGATTTTGAGATAATTAGAAATTGCTTTTCAATATCTGGTTAATCAAAATTAAGAAATTAATCTGAAGCTTTTTCTGGTTAATTTTACTGCTGAATTCTTAGGGTTCTTTTTAGCTTTAAAGAGAGTCCTGTTTATTTGCTTGAATTGAAGAAATATTTTCTTTCGATGATCAACTGCGTGATTGGAATGGATAATCAACCCTGAACTGAGCGTTTTTAGTATTGGTTAATTTCGTTTTGATTCTACAGTTAATTTATTTCAGCTTTTAATTGAAGAAACCCCCCAATCTTTTATTTCAGTTTTCTGACAGGAAGCTTTCAGTAAAAAAATCTCCTTTGGGATTCGACCTGGTTTTCACTGCTAGACTATAAATTTATTTATTCTGAGTTGTTAGGGATACCAGAATTATTTTTTGCGGTTTCGACGACCGACCAAAAATTTGGCGCCGTTGCCGGGGAGATTTTTTTTCTGTTAAAGTTTCCTTTTTCATTTATTTTCTTTATTTTCTTTATTTCTTTCTTTCTCAGTTAACTGACTTATGCCCAGATCTTCTCGTACAGGTGAATTAGTGTTTGATCCAGAGATTGAGAAGACAGCAAAGGCAAACAGGAAAGCGAAAAGACAAGCAGTCAATTTTTCAGCTTCGACTTCTGCGAACAGCAACTCAGAAAGTGAAGAAGAACCAGTTGTTATTGTAGAGATGGCAGCCCAAAGAACACTAAGGGAGTTGGCAACTCCTGATGTTGTCCAGCAACCCCTGTGCATCGATTTTCCTGATATTGAGGTTGCATTTGAATTAAAATCAGGATTAATTCACTTATTACCTACTTTTCGTGGTCTTGCAGGTGAGGACCCCCACAAACACTTGAAGGAATTTCATGTTGTCTGCTCAACCATGAAACCACAAGGGGTTACAGAAGAACAGATTAAGCTGAGAGCTTTTCCATTTTCGTTGGCGGACAAGGCGAAGGATTGGCTGTACTACCTTCCCTCCGGTTCTATCAGAACCTGGAATGACCTGAAAAGAAAATTTCTGGAGAAGTTCTTTCCAGCATCAAGAGCCGGAACAATTCGAAAGGAAATCAGTGGGATTCGACAGTACAGCGGAGAAAGCCTATATGAGTACTGGGAGAGGTTCAACCAGCTATGTGCGAGCTGTCCACACCACCAGATTTCCGACCAGCTGTTGCTGCAGTACTTCTACGAAGGGCTGTTGTTCATGGATCGGAGCATGTTAGATGCTGCAAGTGGAGGAGCACTTGTAGAAAAAACGCCCGAAGAAGCAAAGGACTTGATTTCTAAAATGGCAGCCAACTCGCAGCAGTTTGGGATAAGGGTAGACCATGCACCGAAGAAGGTAAATGAGGTAGGAACATCTAGTATTGAAGCTCAACTTTCTGAACTAACCTCTCTTGTTAGACAAGTGGCTTTGGGACAGGTTCAAAATTCTAGAGTTTGTGGCATTTGCTCTGTTCAAGGACACTTTACCGACTCGTGCCCACAATTGCAAGAGGATACAACACCTCAAGTGAATGCGGTAAGTGGGTTTGTTAACCAACCAAGAAGGTATGATCCCTATGCCAATCAATACAACCCTGGTTGGAGAGACCACCCGAATTTGAGATATGGGCAGCCAAGTAATCAACAGCAGTACCCATCTGCCAGTTACAACAAACCAGCACCTCCATCATAGAACCAAGCACCAAATTCAGGTATGGCATTAGAAGATATTGTGAAAGCTTTAGCCACTAACACTCAAATGTTTCAACAGGAAACAAGGGCTAGCATTAAAGACTTGGGGAACCAAATTTCACAACTGGCAGCCTCATTGAACAAAATTGAAGCTGAAAAAGGGAGGCTGCCATCTCAAGCTGAAATCAACCCAAGAGAGCATGTTAATGCCGTGACCTTTCAAAGTGGCAAAGAGGTGCAAACCACCACATCAAAAATGGCAGCACTTAAAAAAGAACAAGATAGCCTAAAACCATCAACTTCTGATGCACAAACTGAGGAGGTAAGCAACAAGCCAATTTTTCCAAAATCAAAAATTCTAATCCCACCTCCTTTTCCTGGCAGGTTGGCTAAATCAAAGAAAGAGGAGACCGAGCAGGAAATTCTTGAAACTCTTAGGAAGGTTGAAATCAACATACCCTTGCTGGATGCAATTAAGCAGGTGCCACGGTATGCCAAGTTTCTGAAGGAGTTGTGCACCAATAAAAAGAAGCTGAAAGTTGATGAGACAATCAAAGTTGGGGAGAATGTGTCAGCAATAATCCAAAGAAAGTTGCCTGAGAAGTGTAAGGACCCTGGTATGTTTACTATACCATGTGTAATAGGCAATTTTAATGTGAAAAAAGCTATGTTAGATTTGGGAGCCTCAATGAATGTCATGCCATATTCAATATATGCTTCTTTGAAACTTGGACCTTTGAATGAAACTAGTGTTGTGATGCAATTAGCTGATAAATCCAATGCCTATCCTAGGGGCATGGTTGAGGATGTTCTTGTGCAAGTAAATGATTTAATTTTTCCTGCTGATTTTTATGTGCTTGATATGGAGAATGATGACCTAACTGCTCCTATTTTGTTAGGAAGACCATTTTTAAAGACATCCAAGACCAAAATTGATGTGGATACTGGCACTCTCACAATGGAATTTGATGGAAAAATTGCACAGTTTAATATTTTTGACACATTGAAGGAAACTGACAAGGATAATTCTGTTTCTTTTGTTGAAAAAATTGATACTTTGGTGCAGAATGAATCAGGAACAAAGGTTGAAAACCAAGTAAGGTTTGCTCAAAAAGGTAAGAAAAAAAATATCAAGTTGCACCAAGAACATGAGATGTCATTTGTGGTTGGACAAAAGGTGTTTCGCAAACACAGAAAAAGATGGAAAGAGTTATCTGGTAAGTCTGAGCTGCAGTGGATTGGACCATTTGTTATTACTGATATTTCTACTCATGGTGTAGTCGAGCTTAAAAGTTTGAAAACGGATAAAGTGTTCAACACTGAGATGCATAAGTTGAAGCCTTTTCATGAGGGATTCTCAAAGCACCCTGGTTGATGCAGGAAGAAACTATCTAGCCAAAGACAATAAAGAAAGGAACTTTTTGGGAGGCAACCCAAGCGTGGTTTTGTGCCACGAACAATTAGGATTTTTTTTTCTTTTTCTTTCTTTTATTTTTATTTTTATTTTTCAACTTTTATTTTTTAGGTTTCTTTATTCTCACAACTAATTTTCTTGGTCAGGCAATATTTCTTTCAAGCTGGAGGTGAACTGAACCATATGGGGCAGCAAGCTGAAATCAAATTCTGGGCAATAGATCATTGTGAAATTACTTTTCAGGGCGGTACCTTTTCTTTTCTTCATCTGTGCTTTTATTGTAAACATTGAGGACAATGTTTGATTTAAGTATGAGGGAGTGGGTAGCTTGAGCCATAATTTTCTGTTGTCAAAAATTTTGAACTAAAATTTTTTTATTCATATTTTTTAGCATCGATCTGAATTGTTAGATGATTTCACTTTTTTTGTTCTTGAATGCTTAGCTTGAGTGTTAAGTTAGTAATTTATTAGTCTTTATGCAACTCCCAAATTTTATTTTTAAATTGTTATTGTTGCAATTTTTTATCAAGCTAGTTGATGGTTATCTTAAGAAGCTGATTTTTTCCATCAAATTTGTGTACTTAGTACATTGATTTAAACCTTGTGAGATATGAGCTTATTAAGTTGAATATGCGGTTTGTTAGGTTGATGAATGATTTGAATCACTCGAGAAAAAATAAATAAATAAAAATAAAAATTGTTTGACTTGTTGCATTCTGCAAAAAAAAAAAAAGAAAAAAAAGAGAGAAATTTGCTACTCCGCTGTTCTGGGTATTGAAGTAGGTTGGGGTCTTCTCCTAAGGCAAGAGTCGATCACTGCTCAAAAAGGTACGAGGAATATGAGTATGGTCAAAGACCACTTTGGAGTTGTGTCGAGTTAGTAGCTTGGGTATGGTAGAGCCCCTATTATACACTCGCTAAACGGCAGAACACAAGAAAAAGACAAAACAAAACAAAAAAGTGAAAAAAATCAAGTCAAATAAAAAAAAAAGTAAATTCTCATTTGATCTCTTATTTTTCATGGGTTTGTGGTAAGACCGGTGGTGCTTTTTGAGTTCTTATCTACCTGGTTTGTTCTCTTTACTTCGTGCACAAGTTTGATATTTTTCTTAGATTTTTAACGGTGATTGTTGCTAGCTTGAGAAGAAATTGTTTTCAATAACTTATTTAGTTTTGAGTTGCTATTGCCGAGTAGATTGCATGCTTAATTCCTCTTGTTAAGTTTTTCAAGACCCTTGGATGTGAAATTCTCTTACTCTGTTCAGCTCAAAAGTACATTTCTAATTTGAGTTTTGCCAGGGACGAGCAAAAGCTAAATGTGGGGGAATTTGATAAGCTTATATTTATTATATTTATTTCTATCATATTTAGTATGTTTTAATATGTTTTGAACCTTAAATATATATTTTGAGTATGTTTTGTAGCTTAGAGCATATCTGGACTTAATTGATTGAAAGTGAATTTAATTTGCCATTTTAGAAGTTTTAATTTGATTGTGCTCTTTCAGGATGTTGACAGATTGGTGATGTTCCGGTAGAAAAATTATATCTTGAGCTACAGAGATCGGAATGAAGTGATTCATGATTCATTGGAAAGCTAACATCTGGATCTACAAATCACATTCAGACCATGAAACCCATTTTTCAAGTTAAAAGGGTCAAATTCAGCTTCAAAGTCACGATTTACGAGTCACCGCCGGTTCAGAAGCAGTTGCGGTATTTTGGGCATATATTTGGCTGTAGATGTCCGTTTTATGCGATTCAGGTGTCGTTTCGAAGATAAGAAAGAGATATACAACTTTTATGCTTTGAGTTTTGAGAAATAATGGCTGAATCAAGGTCGAATATCAGCTTGAAGTTGCTGTTGCTGTTCTGGAGCATTGCTTGGCTGACAACTTTGAAACCTTATAGTTATTTTGAATCTTTTTATTTGTTTTGGGGTACTTTTGTAACAATATAGAAAGTTTAGGGAGTTTTTATGAGTTTAGCCATAGGTTTTAGTTTTCTTTTGGTTTAAAAGCGCAGCCGCTGGACCCCGGCGCATCTTTGCTTTTTTCGCTTTTTAGTGTTTTTTTCAATTGTTCTTTGTTTCTCTTCTGATCATGGCTGAGTAATTTTCTGGTTCAGTTCTAGGGACAATTTCCATCGCCAACACCGGTTGTGAGGATTGATTTTTCTTGCTTAAACTTTCTTTAATTTCAAGTATTTACTTCTTTGTTGTTCAGATTTATTACAATTAATTTTCCTGTTCTCGCTTGTTGAATTGGTTCTGCAATTGCAAATCTGCTTGATTTTCTTTCAACCGCTTAGGTGAAGAATTCAATTAGAAGCAAGTGAATTGATTGGAGATTGCTTTTATTTCTGGTTAGTTCATATGAAGAAGTAAGACAGGTTAAATTGTTCAAGCTTTTGGATTGTTGCCTGGAATAAACTTTTTGGTTCATTGATCTTAATGCTGATTTTGAGATAATTAGAAATTGCTTTTCAATATCTGGTTAATCAAAATTAAGAAATTAATCTGAAGCTTTTTCTGGTTAATTTTACTGCTGAATTCTTAGGGTTCTTTTTAGCTTTAAAGAGAGTCCTGTTTATTTGCTTGAATTGAAGAAATATTTTCTTTCGATGATCAACTGCGTGATTGGAATGGATAATCAACCCCTGAACTGAGCGTTTTTAGTATGAGTTAATTTCGTTTTGATTCTACAGTTAATTTATTTCAGCTTTTAATTGAAGAAACCCCCCTAATCTTTTATTTCAATTTTCTGATAGGAAGCTTTTAGTAAAAAATCTCCTTTGGGATTCGACTTGGTTTTCACTGCTAAACTATAAATTTATTTATTCTGAGTTGTTAGGGATACCAGAATTATTTTTTGCGGTTTCGACGACCGGCCAATTAGTCAATTGGGAAAAAATATTGAAAATTTTGAAATAACTAGAACATAATTACGAGATAGTTTAAACTAGAATTTTAGAAGTTGTTATTAGATATTGTAATGGAAGTGAGGGTAAAATGTAGATTTTTATAAATTAAGGGAAAAATTATAGGTTAGGTCAAACCTCAGGGAAATTTTAGTAATTTTTTCATTTTTAAACATTGAAATTGTTGCTTTTCCTTAAACACTGAACAAACATCAGAGAAAAATATCCTACTGCCAATTGAAGCCTCTTCTGATCTTGAGATACTACTGCCAAATTATGAGAGGCTGCAGGAACCTCCACCAAGGCCAGTAAACTATTAACATTCACATCAATGATTTTATAGACCTCATCCACACCCTTGGTATTACAGACCTCATTAACCTCGTTACTATGCCAAGAATCGTTGTCAGCACCAACAATAGCCGGACTACCCAAACCCTCCACAGGAGGTGGAATAGAATCCTTACACTGATTAAGCCCAATAGCCAACAAGCCCAACCTTATTCTCAATCAAATTCTCAGAAATAATTAGGTTAGGAGATAAACATGAAATCCCCATTGTTTGTGAACTCATATCTTTTGCTAGCCCAACTTTTGACCAAATATCCATTGCAGGTCCAACTGAGGCCCAAACTTTTTGCTTTGCTGGTTCATTTGGTGGTCCTACTTCCTTGCACTCTATTGCTGAGGTCTTCATCTTTTGCCAAACTCCTCCCTTTTGTCTAAAATGAGAGAAACAAAAACCTCAAGTATATTTCAGCAGCAAGGATAAGAAAACCGAGTTGTACCTCCACCATCACCATTGATTTGCAGCTCTTTTGTTCCCTAAAAAAGAAAATAAAGATCAAATAGAGAAGTGCTCAAACGCCACAACCTTTTGCTTTCCTTCCTTGGGGACCTTTATCCATCTTGCTCCTGAAACCACAGTAAGCTGTAGAAAACACCCTGTATCATTTCTTTCCAATGCAAGTTCAACAGCTCTGCCCCTTGACTCGCAACGCCACCTCCATAGATTTTCACCTTTCTCAAACCAGAACTCCCTCCAAATCCCTATCCACCAACAAATCTCATTAGCATCCAACAACATGCATGGACGGACTGATGTGTTTGCCAGTTTCAGAAACACGCAAAATGTACAAAAAAAAACCTAGCTTCCATAGAGAGACCAAACCTCTTCTTGTCTACAGGAGTATAAACTCGCATCCTTTTCAGGTTGAATTAGCCATACCCCAAAAGAAAGGAAGGAACAAAACAAACTAACGAAAATTGGCCGAGAACCTGCCAAAAGTTGGATCTGGCCAACAGAAGATGAATGTCGAAGTAGACTTTTGGGATTGAAAATTTAGAGCTTTAGAGAGAAGACGGAGCTTCTCTCTCTAGAAGACCAAACCCGCCCTACATTTCTCTCTCATTTTTTACTATATGTTACAAATCATCCTTTGACTTTGGTTATAGAATGAAAAATTTTAAATCTTTATCTTATTTTTTAGTTACCATGTGAGATAATCCAATTTCGAAACCAAATACAAACTAAGATATATATAATTTGGATGATTGATATCAGTTTTAACATATAATTTGGTTGGTGTGGATCAATTTCATAGAAATAAAAAATGGACTAAAATTTTTTTGCTTAGATCAGTTTCAAAACTGAACTAACTGAATGAATACCCCAACACAGAGCCGACAATGGGAATTTCGTTTCAGGGAAATTATTTTGGCGTAGACATGAAATACAGACGAACCCATTTCCTTCAATGGGAATAGCGGAGGACAAGACAAAGCAAAATGAAACAACAAAGCAGAAGACATGACGCAGCTTTAAGCTCCTTCTTGCTTTTATAACCAGACTAAATTATTAACCAGTTCAAAATATAATATTGCAACTGCTGCTTTCTTCATGGTCAAATCCAGCTGAGGAAGCCTTAGTTATAGCGCTGGAGCTCGAAGAAGAAGATGATGACTCATCATTTTCTGAGTTATATTCTTCACTGGTTCTGAACTGAAAGAATCTAGCCTGACCCATCACCGTTTTCTCACTTCCACAAGTGCCACCATTCTCTTCTTCATCACTCCTCATGCTCCTTTTCTTCAAAAATATTCGACACAGCACCCATTTCTCCATATTGTTCAAACAACTCTGCATGATATATGTCAACAGTCAGAACTTGAAACGCGTTAGTAAACATGCCATCGTGAACGTTGTTCGGAGAAAATTACTTGCCTGGATTGGTTGGTCCTGGACCTGGGGTTGTGCAGGCTTGGGAGCCAAGCGATATTCGTGCATGATCCAATCGGTTCTGCAGGAGTATGGAGGCTTGCCTTTGTGGAAGACAAGAGTCTTTCTCATGCCAACCATCTCATGACTTCTAGGTGACACAATTTGCTTGTCTGACCCTGTCACCTTCCAATATCCAGAGCTTGTGGCTCTGTTGATCCTCTTCCCATTACCATATTTCGCTTCCTTGCTGCTGAAGAAATACCTCTCCTGCTCCAACTCACCTGTTTCAATCATATCACATTCATCACAGAGTTATTAATTTCAAGCTATACTACAAGTTTTGACCGTTAGACGTGTGTTTCGGATAAAAGTTCAAACTTAAGTACCCGGCAAATCCCAAGGATCAAATTTGCAGACATTGAGGTCAGGAATGATGGTGGTGGGCAATGGCAAGGAGAAGACCTTGCATTTGAGGTACTGAAATACTAGTTCTTCATCTGTGGGTTGGAAACGGAACCCAGGAGGCAATTTCATGGCTCCATCTCTAACAAAACTGAATTTCTCCATGGTTGATAAAGTTTAAACTGATGGGGGCTGCTGGTTTGGTTTGGTCTGTCGTCAACTCAAAGGAGCAAAGTAAATTGAATTATATGTTGGATATTTATAGATAGAGAGGGGAACAAAATCAAAATAATTAATGGTCTGGTCTTTTAAACTAAAGTTAATTAGTAGTGGTGATGAGAAGGAAAGGAGCACAGGGAAGATCAGAATCTTTTGTTTTTCCCCCAAAAGATTAAATATTAGGAAGACCACAATCTTTTGTGTTTGACAACATAAAACAATTGCTAATTAATTATAATGTTACACTTACAAAATATTCTAAAAACAATTATATAAATTAAACTTATAAGTTAAACAGTCATTTAAAACCATTTAAATCAAAGTGAATATTGCATAGTATTTTACTTTAATATTTGTAAAATCATTTTTTTGTACAAATTTAATAGCTCGGGAATTATTTTAAAGGAATATGACAAAAATATCTGCTTAGATCCAATGCACACAATCAACTAGGTTAATTAAAAGGCAATGGCAGTTTAAAAGAACTTTGTTTGTGGGGCATTTTTTTTTTTTATTTTCCAACCTATATATCTAGTTTTTGTTGTATAAAGTTTCAATAAAGACGGTTTGATGAAATTCCTTGAAATGATTGTACTTATCTTATAGCCTAACAGCAACACTTTGTCACCGTTTTAACAGACTGTCACAAAGGCTTTATCTGGGAACAGTTTTCGTGATTAGTTAATATTAGAATTTTTCATAATTTATTAATTAACAAGGAAGATCAAGCAGCTAAAACTAAAATTAAATTACAAGTTATATATCCTTAGGTAGTTTCTTTAAAACTGTAACACTAATTGCTAACATTAATACCAAACAGCGCCACAAGCATTTCCCTTGAAATTACTTATAATGCGTAACCACAAGAAATGAGAATAAAAAGATTAACTTCGGTCAGAGTTTTGTCCACTCAAAGATCACAAGACATGCATGTAATGTAGGTGTAATTAGAACTGTTGCTGTTGTGTGAAGCAAAGGCCAAATAGCAATGGGCTACACTAAAAGAAGGGAAACAAAAGGATCTCATCAGCCAAATTCTCAATTACATGTGTAAAGCCACGAAAAAGCCAACGTCTTCACCATGAAGAAAAGCACCATCTGACTCCTTCCTTCTTCCCTCCTTTGACATTTTGCAATTTTCAATTGGGGTCTTGCTTTTTATTAAAAGCATTTACCTTTCATGGTTTCTCTTTATTATTATTCATTCAACCCAACCTTTCCTCTCAAATTAGGAAACCAACGTTCCTTTTTCTTGTGTCTTCTCAATAAGTGGACCATTATGGTACATAAATGCTTATCACTTTGTTATACATAAGTCATATCAATATGTTGTGGGGTATTTGGGTATAATTGTTTTCTATGGAAGGCTCGTGGCTGTCTATTAATCATAGAGTATTACAAAGCCAAGATGTTGGTCCCTCCCATAAGAAGCGCCCCATAGTGTCAAGACCCTTCCGAGTAAGGACATGTACAATCCCATTACAGGATCGCCTAATAAAAGAAAAAGAAACATGGCGCAAATTGAGAGCTTAGAAAGCAAGTCTCATTGACAATGACTCTAAAATAAAAAAGAAAAGGAAAATGCACACCTTTATAAGTTCATGAACAAAGACTTATTAGACAAAATTATCTCGATTAACGAAACGTGTGCATAATAAACTTATTAGACAAAATTACGTCTTTATTTAAAGATGTTATGCAGAATGCTCGTTAATATAACGTTACATAGACTTTTTTTGTCTAAGAAATAAAGATGCTATGATCCAAATTAAATGTAGCCACATCAAATGGCGTATTTTCTTATACTCCCATATATGACTAATCATCCTAAGAGAAGGGATTCTTCCTCATTCTCACGATTCTCTCTCCCTTGGACATTTCCTCCCTGCCATGGTTGGTTGTAAGAACCTGATGATGGAACCAACCAGTTGAACTAGTTTAACCATGAACACGTCTAAGGAATAAGCTCATTAGAAGATTGCCAGGTCAAGGCCATTCAGAACCGGTGAACCATTATGGATATGTTAAATCGAAAAAATTTGGCAATTTTTTTTGAATGTGAATATTTCTTTCGATGGATGTTTGTTTTTATAAATGATTGTTCTTGCAATAATTAACTTAACTTGGAAAATTGTCATTTTATAGTAGAAAATAATCATTATTATTATAAATATGCATTTTCTATAGCTGTCGGATAGAGATAAAGTAATGATGAGTGGTAGCAATTTTTCTTAATAGGGGACCTTTGAGGCAGCGGTCCAACCGGTTAAAATTTGCTGAAGTTTTTCTTTCCAAGGCCAAGAACCGTGTTTCCTATTGCATACGACATGCAGCGGTAGGTAAGTGTCATCGTCTCTTCAGAATTGAAACATATATCCACCCTGGAAAGCATTCTAAAAAAGAAAAGAAAGAAAAAAAGGCTACTAATGCAGTATAAAATTCAAGCTTAAACATTGGCTATGATCATGAGGGTAAAAAATAAAACTAAAATTAAAAAATAAAAGACGCATTACTTCAAAGGTAATACCCATTAATGAAGGAAAGAAGGCTTTGGAAGGAAAGTCAAAAGACAACCATCCAAAAACTTAATCCATAAGTCATGACTTTAAGCATGGCTACCCCTGGTTGTGATTTATTTTTTCATTTAGTTATAGTCCGAATATTCTCAGCCCAACATAAAAACTAATTTTTCTGCGGGCACTATTAGGCCCCAAGACGGGAATATATATATATATATATATTCCCAAGTATATATATAATAAATATTTATTAAGGGTGCAGTGTTAAAATTTAATTACTTTCTCCATCTCATTTTCTTTGCTTCATTTGACTTTTTCGACTAATTTGACCTAAATTTATTTATACTATTGTTTGTTAGAAAAAATTTTAAAAATATATATTTAGAAACTATATAGGGTTTAATTTATAATTCATATATAAAGGTTTTTTTATTTATATACTAAGATATTAAAAATAAAAAATTATAAATTAATTGCTAAAAAATAAATGAAACAAAGAATTTGGGACATATAGAGTATAAATTTCTTATTAAATGGCGTTAAATTTTTACAGAGTATCGTACATCTATCACTCTAGTGTCAATAGTAGAAGAAATTGAAACGATAGATTTTTTTAGGGTTTCAAATAAATTAGAACAATAGATGATATTTCTCATTTTTCTTAATTTATTTTTTTACTACTAACGTTTTCGCGATATATTTTTTCAATTTTTTTTCTCACAATAACACGTTTGTTTTCTGAGAATTCAGTTTTCGTTCTAGGATTGGTTAGAATTTTTAAAAAGTGATTGAAATTTTTCTATGTAGAGATTTTTTGCTTGAATTATACACCATTTGAAACCCTATTTTTCAAGGGGTTCAAGAATATTTTGGAACTTTATATTCTTATAAAAGGAAGTCATTTTTTATCTGTTATCTCTTCATAAGATGGAAAAAATGTAAAAGTTAATCAATTTCTGAAAAATGATGTTGAGGCGATTATAAGGCATATAAAGTATTAGATTTGGAATGATATTTTTTTTATTTAAAACTAATTTAAAATAAATTAATCAATCATTTTTAACATATTGATCATTTTTTATCAACGGCAAGAGTTGGGTAAAGTTCATTGATGGCTCAGTCTTCTACCACAGTACCACAGCCTAATCCTCCGAAAAGCGTGTTTATTAATGCTAAATAGTAGTGACCTATTTTAGGATAAATAAAAATTAAAACTATGGAAATTTTAATTAAGGTATATAAACATAAAAGTTTTGCATGCCTACTTTTTCCCTTGCCTCTCTCATTAGATCTATCACTACAACAGAATTCATTTGAGGCAATTGGCCTTTTGGTGGGCAAATATCACTGTAAAGTGAATTCCAATCAAGTTAATGGCATTCTCTAATTTTAAAATTCATATCCTTTCCTCCCAAATTGGGGTTGGAGGTAGACATTTTAATTACCAAAGGCAAATGATTAGTAACCTTATTTATTAGTAAGTTTTTCTCAATTTCTTCGAGCCATATATTATTTTTAATAATTAATTTATAATTTTTATTTTAAATTTACATTCATAAATAGTAGATAAAAGCTTAAGTTTTTTTTAAAAAAAAATTAATAACACAAATAAATTCAATTCAAATTTAAATCATAAAATATAAAAGGGCTTAGTATTTTGTAAGTATTGTCTAATAATTGAAACTAAGGTCTAAGGGATGGAATTGACTAGATTTCTAATTAAACACAACTTTATAAAATGAAAGTATTCTGCAAGTGGAGGCCTTGGCTGCTTATTATGCTTTGTTGGAAGCTTTGAAGCATGGTTGGACATCAGTAATCTTGGAGTCGAATTCTTATATTTTGATCATAGCTCTCCACTCTAGTAGAACAAAGTTCAATTATCCTTTTGGGGTGATCTTTGAGGATATCTTATCTTTAGTTTCTTTGTTTAGTTCTATTGTTTTTATGCATAAGAATAGACGATATAATAGTGTTGCTTATAGACTTGTATCTGCATCATTCTCGTTGGCTAAGCGTGTTTATTTTGCTAATCCTCTTCTGGGTTGGCTATCAGCTGTGCATGAATCTAACCTTTATTAATGTCATAAGTTATTTTGAAAAAAAAGAAGATGATTTTCCAATTTTTGAACCCCCCTATCACAACATGTTATGCCCTTGTTCCTACATTTCTTTTAATAGGAGAAAAATTAAAAGAAGAAAAAAATAAAGATGTTCCCCGCATACATACATACATATATACACATATTCATACGCACGCGCACACACATGGTTTTCAAAATCAGATTGCACTGTCCGGTCAAACTAATTCAACCATAAACAATATCCTTACTAGTTTTGGCTTAGATTGGAGGAAGTTAAAAATTGATTAAAAACAATCAAAATCATTCAAAACTAATGACCCATAAATCGCTTTGATCTGTGGCTTAATAGAGCTTAAACATTATAAGTAGAAAAAATTGGGAGGCTCCATTATTGGGAACCTTATGACCTTAAAATCACTGACGTTTTATGACAATCAACTTAGCAGAAATTCCATCTGCTATTGAAAGCTTAAAGAGTCTTCAAGCAACTAGAGAATGTAGGAACAAAAGCATCCAAGGGCCTTTTCCAAGCTAGATCAACAAGCTCTGACTTAGCATTTTTAGGCTTTGCTGAGACGAGTATTTGAGGCTTCCTTTCTTTGGCCTTCTCAAAGAATTAAGCCATAAGTCTCTTCTCAATCCCTATCCATGACCCATAGAACTATGGAAAAGAATTTGACCCTATAGTTTAACCAGTTAGACCATGACCCTCTAACACTTTAATGGTTTGGTCAACAATTCAATTCAAAAACCAAGGTTGGATATTAAAAAACAACAATATCCACAGTAAGAAATAGTCTAGCAATGTGATAAACATGAGAATATAATCCATCTATAAAAAATTGAAGCCATTTGCAATACTTTAGGCTAATGACTAAAGAGCTCAGATATCATACATCCAACAAAAGATTGAATCATACTGATGTATTGTACACTATCAAATTACTTCTTAACCTCTAATATATTTGTCAAGAGGTCAATTTTCTTATTAGAGAATTATTTCATATCATATCATATTGATTCTCATATACAGAAAAAACAAACAAAAATCTCATTTCTAACATGAAAATAGCATACTATACAAGTAACAAGTCTCATTATTAGAATGTTATTAGGTGAAAATAAACCAATTCTCATACGGATAGCTTTGAAGTACTAGGAAGATATGATGTATAATAAGCTTTTATATGTACATGCATCATAAAAAGGTTCAAAATCATATCATTTGTTTTTGTTATGAGAAATATGTCAATAGTTGTTGTACATTACCTCGAGGATCTTTGGTCAATTGTCGAAATAGAAAAAAAAATGGTATCCCTAACAACTCAAAATAAATAAATTTGTAGTCTAGCAGTGAAAACCAGGTCGAATCCCAAGATAAATTTTTTAACCGAAAGCTTCATATTAGAAAACTGAAATAAAAGGTTGGGGGGTTTTCTTGAATTGAATGCTGAATTAAATTAACTGTATAATCAAAATAAAATTAACCAATACTAAAAACGCTCAGTTTAGGGTTGATTATCCATTCCAATCACGCAGTTGATCATCGAAAGAAAATCTTTCTTCAATCCAAGCAAATAAACATGATTCTCTTTAAAGCTAAAAAGAACATAAAGAATTCAACAGTAAAATTAATCAGAAAAAGATTCAGATTAATTTCTTAATTTTGAGTAACCAGATATTGAAAACCAATTTCTAATAAACCCTAAATTAGCATTAAGAATAATGAACAAAAGTTTATTCCAGGTAACAATCCAAAAGCTTGAATAATTTCACTTGTCTTACTTCTTCGTATGAACTAACCAGAAATAAAAGTAATCCCAGTCAATTCAATTGCTTCTAATTGAATTCTTCACCTAAGCGGTTGAAAGAAAATCAAACAAATTTGTAATCGCATAACCAATCCAACAAGCAAGAATAAAAAAATTAATTGCAATAAAGCTGAACAACAAAGAAGTAAATACTTGAATTTAAAAAGCATTTAAGCAAGTAAAATCAATCCTCACAACCGGTGTTGGGGATACAAATCGTCCCTAGAACTGAACCAAAAAAATTACTCACTCATGTTTGGAAGAAAAAACAAAGAACAATAATAATAATAATAACTAAAACTGTTGAAAGAGAGAGGGGAGGGGAAAGTTCTTGCTGCAGCCACGCTTTTAAACTAAAAGAAAAACAAACCTAGTGTGCCAAACTCACAAAAACTTCCTAAACTTTCTATATTATTACAAAAATACCTCAAAAAATAAAAAGATTCAAAATAACTAGAAGGTTTCAAAGTTGTCAGCCAAGCCATACTCCAAAATACACTACTAAAAAACACACTTTTTCCAACGGCTTCATGTTGGAAATTTAAAATTTCCAACGCTAAGCCGTTGGAAATTAGACGTTGGAAAACCCACCGTTGGAAGTCAATTTTCCAACGGTCAAAATAACGGCCGTTGGAATTTCCAACTGTAAGCCGTTGGAATCTGAGCAGTTGGAAATTTTCCAACGGCTCTATTTTTTTTTTTTTTTTTTTTTTCCAATTTTTTGGAAAATTGCTATTTCCAACTGCCAAGGCCGTTGGAAAATTTTGAAAAACTGTTTGGCCATTGGAAAATTTCCAACTGCCAAGGCCGTTGGAAAGTAGGTTTTTTATATTTTGTATATTCCCATTCCATTTCGAATGCGTTTCATTAAACGTCAAATGGCTTAGGCAGTTCAAAATTATTGTATCGTATGTAATCACATTCTGAACCGGTGCACGTGCATAAATGCAGTTGTAAATCTCAATAAAAACATACACAATTGAAAATACAGAATCATATCATAAATATACTTATACATACACATAAAAGCATACACAATTGAAATTACAATATAATGACACAAATATAGTTACAATCCACATAAAAACATATATAATTGAAATTACATACTTTTATTACTCCTAAAAAGTGTTTGTTTGTTGATGAACAGAGAAAGTAAAGTGATATACCTGAATCTAGTCATCATCGGATCCCGAGGCATCAATATCATTGTCTGGGTGCGCGGGCGGAGGAATTCCAACTCGTTGACATATGTACTCCAGCTCCGCTCGTTGTCTCCTCTTCAGTCGCTCCAACTTCCGCTCATAATATGATGCTTGTTGTGCCGTATGCTCCGCAACCACTCGCTCAACTTGTTCAGTGAACTCCGGCGTCTGAGTGACATCAACATGTGCTGCAGGAATATTCCCCGGTCGTCGTCGTCCAAGTACAACATGTTGTTCTGATCCAAGCCCAAATACACGCCCTTTCTTCCTTCCACCTGCAGCTGCACTCATTATCGCTGCCTCATCAATGTCATGTGCGACGCCTTCCTCTTCCATTTGTTGTGTTTATTCCTCAATCTCAGTAGTTACCTTCGCCTTCATAAGGGTACAACTTCAGTTATTAGTAAGTCGATATTTATTGGTATGTAAAAAGCTAATTTAATATAACATGATTATTACCGCCACTTCTTCAGTACGCCTGTTGACGTATTCCCTGCTCTTTTTTTTATGAGTTTGCTGCATAACCTTGAACAAGCCAGTGTCCCTCTTCTCCAGATCTTTTTCACGCTACATTGGTTGTTAGTATGAATAAAGTTATTACACCATAAATAAGTTGAATTATGTGTAAAAGAGTTTCATAACGTTTACCATTCGCTCTCGGTGTTCTGTAATTGAAACAGATCCTCCTGCATAAGTAGCACTGCATCCACCAGTAGAGTTAGACGACTGTGATGATGATGCTCGTATTGTCTTACCCCTCAACGATTTCTCCTGAAACTCCGGTGTAGCCCACCATTCCTCCATGGCTGCATACTGTGCGTCAGTCATAAATGATGCCCGTGCTCGCCGTTTCTCAGGATTTTTCTCCCGGCGAATGTCACCCAGCGTCCCTCTGTAATGATTAGCCGCCATCATATGCCAAACGCGATAGACCTCATTATGGTGGGCTGGATCCCACTCACATAAACCCTAGACATTAAATAAAATATAAGGAGTCTAGCTAGTTATCTACATGATTTGTAAAGCTGAAAATTCAATGTGTACTTTAAGTGCAAACCTCAAATACGCGCCACCACGCCTGAATATCTGCTGGGCTTGCGCTCGTCCAATCATGATGTCCCTTGAAGTGTGTCGTGAAGCATCTAGTCACCATCCGTGTTGCTCTTGATGGAAGGAAGCTATATGGAATGCATGTTTGAAAACAATAAATTTTGTTTTCATTGGAAGATAATGAACTGCATGTAACATAAACTATTCTTCTTTGAAATGATACATTACTTACGTGTTACCGTGAGGTGTGATCCGTAAACGAACCTGATGCGGGGCTTCGAATACCGCTGACTGGCCAATGGAATTCCCTCTATCGGATGAAGGTATACGTGCATGAGTCGATCGACTAGCACTACGGCCAAGTGGAGGAATGCCAATATCATCCGTACGAGGGGTGGGATATGGAAGAACATTTTCTTCTATTATAGGCCACGAAGCTGAATGTCGGGAATGCGATTGGCCTCCCCTTTCATGTCTGGAAAGTGGCTCTGCTATCGCTTCTTTGAATTACTGAAGTAGGCCTTTCCCTGGGCGACGTGTATACGTCGCATCTCCTTTAGGTGGCATCTGCAATTTGATTAAAAACCTTACAACATTTTACAAATATTAATTATGGCCAATAGTATTGCTCTCGAACATGCACCCATCACAGTCAATTTAGACGTACTCATATTATGATTACAAGTTATTCCACGTTCACATTACATTTTATAAGTAATTGCACGTTAACATGAAAGTCAATGGACGTCATCGTCCTCTGATTGTGCCTCTGAATCGCTATTCTCAGTTTCCCCAGATTCAAATTCATCTTCTTCATCACTTGCTTCAACGGCGTCCTCTTCGTCAGATTCATCGTCATGTTCCAAAGTTTCTTCCCTGTTCGGCATGTCATCATCTACAGCTTCCCCCACTCCTGTTTCAGCTAAATTCTCGATTGGGTCATCCATAATTATGGGTGGATTGTTCAGGCCACCTTGAAAATCTTCCTGAAATGCATCATCGATGTCATTAACATTATAATGAACGATGCGTCTAGGTTTGATTTTCAAAACGGCTAACCACCCTATTTTTTCACGTGACTTTGTTGGGTAATGGGTGTAGTAAACTTGATCAGCTTGGGAGGCAAGAATGAACGGGTCAAACTTCCCATATCGGCGACCATCACGAACCTCAACTAAACCATATTGTTTATGCACCCGAGTGCCACGATCTGGAGTAGGGTCAAACCATGCACACCTAAACAATACAACATGTTTCTGTGGCCATCCAGGATATTCGAGTTGAATGATTTCTTCTAACACGCCATAAAAATCACATTCAACCTCACTTGATCCTGAACTCCTTATGCAAACGCCACTGTTAAATGTTGCTTTGTCGCGACCCCAGTCGCTAATGTGGAACTTGTACCCATTTATGAAATAAACAGGCCAAGTCTCAACACGACGTGATGGCCCGCACGCAACATCCCACAAGAAGCGGTCCGTGATATTGTTGCGCACATCATTCACCTAGTTACATATCAGCAAGTTTATGAATATTTCTATCGATGGAAAGCAAAATATACAGATGAGGAAAGTGTATGTAACTTACATAGTTTCTAAGCCATGTACCAAAGTTATTCTCAATGTAGACATCCAGGTCTGACATTGCTATATTTGGTGCATGCATACGCACTTCCTCAACAAACAAACTAGAACATATACATAAAGGTCGTTTAGTGTGAACCTAGATTATGCAAGTGTATAAAGGAAAAAAAGTAGTATTATTAGAGTATAATATATAAAGCAAATATGTGTTATGTCACTTACTCGAGGTACGGCTTCACCTCCTTACAATTCAGTAAGACATATGCAGTAGCAACCCTCAATTCATTGTCATCAAGATATCGATATCTGGAGACACCATATGGACGACCCGGGTATCTAAAGATAGACCACACCGATTCATCATATTGTCTTTGTTCGCCATCGTCATTACGAGGTACTCTAGTAGCCATATGTGGAATATGAGATTCAAAGTAGTGAGAGCAAAATGTTGAGGTCTCCTCAATTAGATACGCTTCACAAATTGAACCCTCTACATGAGCCTTATTTGATACCTTCATTTTTAGGTCATGCATACAACGCTCAAACTTATACATCCACCTATACTGAACGGGTCCTCCAACCCTGGCTTCATAAGGAAGGTGAACCGGCAAATGTTCCATCGAATCGAAAAAAGCAGGTGGAAAAATTCTTTCCAACTTGCAAAGTATTACAGGAATATTTGCTTCTAACTCCACCATGTGATTCACATCTAACTCTTGAGAACATAAATCATGAAAGAATTGACTTAACTCAGTCAACGGTTTCCAAATATTTTCAGGTAACGCTTGAAGGGCTATTGGGAGGAGCCTCTGCATCATTACATGACAATCATGACTTTTCATACCAGACATATGACTTACATTACTGTCCACACACCTCCCAAGGTTCGATACATACCCGTCTGGGAGTCTAAGTGTTTTAACCCAATTGAGCACATCAGTTCTTTGATGTGAATTTAGTGTAAATGTTGCTTTGGGTTTAAATGCTCGACCGTCGGCTTGAGGAATTAAATTTAGCTCTGATCGACTGCACAACATCTCAATGTCCTTACGAGCCTTCATGTTGTCCTTAGTTTTATTCCTCACATCCATCACTGTATTCCATACATTGTCAAACACATTCTTCTCTATATGCATCACATCCAAATTATGGCGGATTAAATTATTCTTCCAGTAAGGCAACTCTCAGAAAATACTTCTTTTTGACCAATTATGCGTTCTACCATAACCTGGTATGGTTAAAACCTCTCCATTCTGAACAACAGATGGCAAATTTGAGATACGTTGAAATATTGTTTCAGGCGAAAGACGCTCAGGAGGCAATGATTTTTCAATTTTTCCTTTCTTAAAGCCAACTATGTTTCTTCTATATGGGTGATCCAACTCGAGAAATTGTCGATGACAATCAAAGAAGGAAGTTTTCCTCCCATGCTCAAGCTGGAAGGCTTTACTTTGCTCCATGCAAATAGGACAAGATAATCTCCCATGAGTCATCCAACCTGACAACATCCCATAAGCCGGGAAGTCATTGATGGTCCACAAAACTGAAGCACGGAGCTAAAAATTCTGTTTAAGTGATACATCCCATGTTTGGACACCATCTTCCCACAACTGGTTCAATTCATGAATAAGAGGTTGTAAATAGACGTCAATGTTCTGACGTGGACTCCGAGGGCCCGGTATCAATGAAGTCAAAAACATATATGGTTTCTTCATACACATCCACGGTGGCAAATTATACGGCGTTACGATGACCGGCCAACATGAATATTGTTTACCAGAGTTTCCAAACGGAACGAAACCATCAGAACATACACCAAGGCGAACATTTCGGGGCTCTGCAGCAAACCACAGGTATGTGGAATCAAAATGTTTCCATGCTTCCCCATCTAAAGGATGTTTTAAAACATTTGGCTCGGATCGATGCTCACTGTGCCACCTCATGTACTCTGCAGTTGAAAGTGAAGCATATAGTCGCTGAAGACGAGGAGTTAGTGGTAAATGGTGCATGGTCTTTCTTGCTCTATCTTTACCCCGTCCACATTTTCTCTACTTAAACCGAGATTCACCACAAAACTTGCAGTGTGTAGCATCTTTATCATTATTCCAGAACAACATGCAGTCGTTAACACAAGCATCAATTTTTAGATGCATAAGACCAAGTTGTGAAACTAATTTCTTCGTTTCATACCAATTCGACGGCATCTTGCTGTCACTTGGCTGTGTCTCTTTCATCAAGGCCGCAATACCATCATAACACCCTCTTGGTATATGATATTCTGCTTTAAGATTTAACAAATGAACTGTAGCAGATAGCTTAGAATCGTTTCACATCCATCCCAAAGAGGTGTAGTCGCTAAGTACAATAAATCAGAAAACCGTCTAAAACCTTCATTAGGTTGTTCATGGACTTCAGTAAAATTCTGATGGGAACTTGGTCCAACTGCATCAAATATCATTCGAACATATGGGTTTACATGTGAACTACACTCAGCATGCTCATACCAACCACAATTATCAAACGGCTGATCAGACGGGTCCTTAAACGGCTCCCCATGAGCTA